>QFEC01019007.1:0-11073 GCA_003316585.1 Gomphus bonarii | reverse complement strand
CAACCTCCCCACGCTGGGGATTCCGTTCCACCCGTCGTCTTTGCCTACGCATGGTTTTTATGGGTTTCCGCCGTCAAGTGGGCTGGGGCATATCCATGGATTACATGGGTGGGGTGCGGGTGCACCCAGCGGTGTTGGTGGAGCTAGTGGGGCAGGATTCGGCGGACAGGTCGGATTCGGGTCGTTCGCGTCCCAGGCACCATTAAACCCAGGCAACCTCGCGACGTCGCATTCGCACCCACACCTCAACACACTCGGCACACTCTCCCTCTCACAGTCCCAGTCCCTCTCGCAATCGCTCGCCGCGCACGGGCATAATGCAAACCCTCTTTCGCCACTTTCGCCACTTTCACCGCACACACACGCACACGCCCTCACGCCCCCAGGTAGCGTGACGCCCTCTAATCACGGAAATGGGGTGTCGCCGATTCAGGCATTGTCGCCCTTACATGCACTCAATGTGTCCGGCTCAACTCCACACAGTCTCGGTGGTACGTCCTTTCTAACTCCACCACCCTTACCTCCTTTTTAACTCAAACTTATTCCACACCTCACAGCTTCCAACCCACTCTCGCTATCCACCCCGCACACACTCGCGGGGCAGACGATCCTCAATGCTCCGTTGAGCGCGAGTGCCAGTGCGGCGTATCAGTTCCCGCGGCGTGTGAGGAAGACGAGTTTTGATCATACAGTTGCGAGGGAAGGGATTGGGGCGACGGGGTTGGGGCTAGGAGGCAGACATCAGGTGAATGGGAAGCCTGCGTGGGTTGAAGGGGGGAGTACACTGGTGAGTTGTTTTGCTGCTAACTTTCCTTGGTCTGCTTGTATTTTTGCCTTTTGCCCTTGCTGTGAGGATGGGGGATGGCTATTGTTTAATATCTCGATATTTTGGCAGTTTACATTACGTTTTGGTGCAGACGCTGATGTATTTTCTTCGGCACCAGGGTAAACGCCGTGCAGATGCACCGCACGCGGAGGAGACACTTCGCGCCGATCCGCCACAGTCTCAATCAGCCTCGTCGAGCGTAGCAGCCACACCTGCCAGCAGCACAGCACAATCAACGTCATCGGCTCAGCCACAATCGTCCAAGGCTCAGGGTGCTTCGCAGGCCCAAGCGCAAGGGAAGGGATCTTCCCAAACGCAAACGCAGACTCAGGCGCAAACACAAGCACAAGCCAAGTCTCAGGCACAAGCGCAGGTCCAGAGCCAAACTCAGGCCCAATCCCAGGCCCAAGCACAGGCCCAGTCCCAGGCCCAAGCTCAATCCGAAGCACAAGCCCAGGTGCAGGCACAGCAGGCCACGGACACAGATCCTGTCCTTGGCGGGCAGACGAGTGGGTTCCCGAACGGGGGGTTCAGCTTCAACTTTAACGCTTTCGAGTTCCTCAACGCGAACGACGCGGGTGTCGGTGTCGGTTGGAACCGAGAGGGGCTGTTTCCCGCGGGACCTGCACCGAATGGTGCGGGTGTCGGTGGCGGCGGCGTGGGCGTTGGTGCGTGCCCTGGGTCGTTCGATCCCACTGAGCCATTGTCATCGCTCCTTGCTGGACAAGGCGGGATACTTGATGCGATGCGCGCAGCAGGGGACCTCGACTGGTTGTTGTCATCGTATGGTACAGGGTCATACGGTGGGAGTGCAGGGTATGATGACGGTGCCAGATATAATTCTACGACGGGAAGGTACGATACGGATGCGGCGGGGCCGCAGTATACGCATGTGGATCCGACGCAGCTGCTTCAGGGAGCGTCTGGCGGGGCGGGGCAGGGAGGGGAAGGACCGGCGTTTCATACCAGCCCGTCGAGCGATGGGTGGGCAACGGGGGGGCTTTCGAGCTCGACGGCGAGTCCGGAGCCAGTGCAGGAGAGATCGGAGGACGTGCGAAAGATTAGTGCAGGATTGGGTGCGCAGCGAGGTGGAGGGGATGCAAAGAAGAAGGGAGGGAGCCCTGGGGATGGTTCTGCTGCGGGTGGAGCCAAGACAGTACCAATGGCGCGGTCGGCGAGTACGCCTGATCTGACCAGTTTGAGGTCTATTAAAGGCGAGGATGTGTCGGAGGTCTCGACTATGTGCACGAATTGCAAGACGACGACTACCCCTTTGTGGAGGCGGGATCCGGAGGGACAGCCGTTGTGTAATGCCTGTGGGCTGTTTTTCGTGAGTCAAGGATGTCAACGTTGTTGGCCGCCCATTTTTCTTTTTCTATAGCTCATTTTATCTGATGCTGTGCTTGTGTTGTGTGTTTGACAGAAACTGCATGGCGTGGTGCGGCCGCTGTCGCTCAAGACAGATGTGATTAAGAAGCGGTACGTGCTTCGTGATGGCGTCTCTGACGCGACGCCGAGCATAGAGTTTGACATTTTTTTTTCTCGATGCTGCAGGAACCGCGCGTCGGGGCTGCCAAACGCGTCCCGAAAAGGGCCGCCGCTTCCAAAGCTTGCCGCTAGCAACCGCCCGCGGTCGTCTACGACCAGCGTGACAGCAGGTGCGATGACTGCCGCCGCCGCCTCTGTGCGCGGGAACGGGTCATCGGGGAGCGCGACGACGCTCGCTATGAAACGGCAGCGACGCACGTCTACAGGCCGCCGGGCCACCGATGGCTAGATGAATATAATAACTGCGAGCGCGCATCCCACCATCTACTCATATGTCACAATTAACCCTTACCTCCCTAACCTCCCTCCTTCCCGTACAACGCGTCGGTCATCATAGAGATTCCTTCCGACGTCGAATTTCCGTCTCGTATAGTACTAAGTACTAGTAACTCGCTTGGTTGTTTTTATTAGGTCTTTTTGTGTGCTCATGTTTCTAGTTTTCTTTCCTTTTTTTCAGCTTTCTTTTTCTTTTTCTCTGTGTGTGCTCATTTGTAATACATTGGGGAAACTGGGTGCCTATGCTTGATCTCTGATTGGAAGGCGGTCTCTTAAGGGTGCGAGTGTCGGAATGACAACTAGATCGCCGTCTAGATCTAGCTCTGGATTGCACTGGTGCAGGGTGAGAAGCATGCCTGCGAAAGTTGGGTATATTTACCATTTCTGTCTGATTTAAATATGAGCATTGTGCAAGGCCAGGCCAAGCCGATCACAGGTGAGTGCGCCGTGCTGCTGGTTGTGCGCGCCTACGATAATCGCACTTGGACGATTCTGCAAGTGACAGACAGACAGCCCGCTCTCGCCGGAATGTTTCGTACAGCCTCGAGGACGCCTGCGTCGTCAACGTCGCTGACCCCGTCGACGGGGTACACGAAAGGGCTCCAGCCCGTTGCATCGTCGGACCTGCGCGGCGGCACGAATAGCGGCGGTATCTCACGCAGGAGCTCCAAGACGAACCTGGACTTTGAGTCAGCCTTGCGTGCAGAAGGCACGGTGCAGCTGCGCGAAGGCCCCGACGTGTCGACACTAGGCGTCGTGCAGAAGACCTCAACACTGACACCCCAGCACCGCACCCCAACCAACACCCTCGTCGTCGTCCCGCCCACGCCTGAAGCGCGCCCCGCTCACACTCACACTACTCATACTACTCATACTATTCCTGCTTGCAGCCTGCCTCCAATGTCCAGCTCGGCGCCGTCAAACGACATGTCGCCCGGTGCTGACCAGGATGCGCTGGAGCTGCAGAACAAGCGACGCTCGATGTTCCGCTCGCCAGGGTCCGCGAGCAGCCCAGACCTCGCGACGCTGCTGCGCAAGGCGAAGGAGAACGGGGGGGTTGTGCCGGGGACCGGTGCGTCCCCGTCGCAGAGGCAGGGGCAGGGGCATGGGCAGGAGGACTCTCCGAGCGAGTCGTCTGGTGCTGCATTTCTCTCGCCAAAATTGCCCTCGCCACGATTGCGTGGGAGCTCATCAACGTCGTCGTTTTCTGGAGTGTCTGCGTCGGGGGCGCCACGGATGCCTGCGAAAGAGGGAGCTGCCGAGCCATCGGGCCAGGAGATTAATCTGGTTACGTCGTCTCCTGCTCCGAAGCCTGAGTGGTCGTTGACGAGCCCGCGCGCGAGAAGTGGAAGCAAGGTGTGTTGAATTGATTCCTTTGTATTGGAATTAATTCTTTGCTCATATTGTTCATGTAAGTCTGGAAAGTCAATGCGCTCACGTGCGACAAACTTTATTGGTAAAATGTTGGGGCAGGAAACCACTACCCGAGACAAACAGGTACGTTCTCTCAAAGACTTTGTTCCCATGTCAACTGCTCATTTTCCTGCAGAAGAATGAGATTCCTACCCCGACCACACCCGTGCCGTATACCCCTCCACCGCTCTTTGCTCGATATGCAAACTATAACCCACCTCCGGTTCCACGACTCCCAGAACCATACCGTTTTGCTGGTTCCCCTCCTTCTCCTGGATCTGACGTGTTTACCACTGCCCCAAATACTCCAGTGTCTCCGCTTAACGCCAAACCTTTGCCAAACAAACCCAAAAGCAACGACCATGCAAGTGAAGAGGAAAATGAGCAAGCCCTCTCTATTCCCAACCGCCCGTCTTCTCCTGGGCCAGAGCGGACCATCAACCCTCGTCTACGAGAGAACGAATCTCGCAGTCATACCCGAGGCAGTGGGTCTACATCCAGTGCACGACGAAGAAGAGCGAGCGTGGGTGACCTAGAATCCACAAAACCATCCATTGATGTGCAGAGTCTGCTCCCGGCCTCAACTGAGGCGCCACGCTCCGCTGGAGCTGGTAAAACTTCTGAGGAATGGGATACCACTAGCATCATTAATATGTTCAAGGGGGAACTGTCCCAGCTCGACCCCATCTCATCCTCTTCCCTTGAAATTACTGACCCGTCGGCGCTGGCGCGTCGACCAAGTCACAGCCTCTCACAAAACGCCAATCAAACGACACTTCTATCACGCGGAGAAGGCTCCGGCACCATTCGTGCAAAGCCTTCTCTGTCTCGTCCGGCGGCTCCTGCCCTAACGACCGTTACCGACTACCTGCGCAGTGACCAGGATGCGCCTGTGTCGCAGAAGCGATCTACCCTCAATATCAATGATTCACCTGGTCGTTCGACCGCACGAAGAACGGTTTCACGTGGTGGCCCACCCGTATCAGCTTCGGCATTGTACGCATCACCTCGTACGGTCTCAACACCCACGTTGGGCATTCCGTCAGTATCGCCACAACTTGGCAAAGGCTGGAACTCTACATCAGCTGTGTTCTCTAACCCTTTTATGCCGCAATCTTCTGCACACTTGGGTAACAACAATTTTAGCGCTCGAGATTCATTGCAAGGACGTTCCTCCACGTCGAATTCGGAGCTGGGCATTGCGTCAGGGGACGATTTCGAGCTAGGTCCCCGTCGAAATTCTCAGCCGCATACTGGCACTGCCAGAACGCCTGAATTTCATCGTACTGTACGCCTCGTGCCATCAACGTCATTTGCATATCCAAACGGCCAGGCGACCGGGTCAACGTCACAAGCTGACATAGTCAACTCGTCACCTGTAAAATCAGTCGCTTCCAGTTTAATGTCATCTATTAGAGGTGGAAGTATGGAGGGGGATGACATGGAGGCGAGAGGTCAGGAGCTGGCAAACCGATGTTGGACTGACGACGAGACTTTCCTGCCCAAGGAAAGGATTGCAGAGTGGTTGGGCACCACGTGAGTCTTCATTATGAGGTTTGAGTCCTGCTGTTAATTGTGCGATGATTAGAGGAAACATCAACTCGGTTGCACGACGATATTATGTTGATTTTTTCGATTTTACTGGGTTACGACTGGATCATGCATTCAGGTGGGTTGCAGTGACCTTTGCCGCCCACTTCTCTAACCCTCCTCTATAGACGGTTTTGTGCCAAGCTGTATCTCAAGGGTGAGACGCAACAAATCGATCGCATACTCGCCGAGTTCAGTCGGCGGTACTGGGAATGCAATCCTAACAGCTTGTATGGTAGCGCCAGTAAGCACCGAAGCTTCCATGTCTTTACTTGGTTATCACTCATTACTCCCATAGGCGTCGTTCACGCTGTCGCATACTCTATTCTCCTACTCAACACCGATCTACACATTGCCGATCTCTCAACTCACATGTCGCGAAACCAATTTGTCCGTAACACTGTCCAAGCTATCCAATCACAAACCCGCAACCTTCCCACCCACGCGCGCGCAAGCACTCCCGACCTGACATACGACGACGCCAGTAGCGCACATGCCCGGTCGGAAGGCAGCGAGGGCGGGGGGAGCACGCTCCGCTCGCGCTCGAAACGCAGCAGTAGCGTGCACAGCTGGACAAGCGTCTCGCGCGAGGCCATCTCAGTGCAAGGAGCCGGAATAGGCATGCAATCTACCGCGCAGCTCGGGACGCCACCCACGGGACCTGCATCGCAGAATGCGAGCACGGTGTCGGTCCAGACGCCGACTTCAGGCCAGAACTCGGCTACGGGTGAGCCCAGGATACGGACAGCCGGGAGTCAAAGCAGTAGCAGTGTTACGTCGATTGTGTACGGGCGGAATTGGGATGTGGAAATGGAGAGCATGTTGCGAGTGAGTTCTGGTCTCGCGTATCCTACCTATGTAATACATTGTTGACTTTGTTTGATCAGGACATGTATACTGCTATCAAGAGTCAGGAGATCCGGCAGCCCATAGGATTCCAGCCGCCATCAAACCAAATGTCTACCCTCGCACCCAATACACCTTATAATACCCTTATGCGGCATCGAAGTCAACGCGGGGGGCAGGACCGCATGGCGGTGCTGAAGCGAGGCAGCATCCGCGGTATACAGACTTTACTTGGCCAGCAGGCTGGCATAAGTCCCTATAGTAGTAATAGCAGCATAGAAGGTCGAGATCCACGCGATGGACGTGTCAGTCCATCCCCTAGCTTTGCAACGTCCCTGGATGTGAGTTCTGCCGCTTTTCAGTATTATTCTTGCCGTGTATTAATCTCGTCGTGTTCACACGCAGGGTATCTCTGCAACAAGTACTTTCTTTACTCCAGCGCTGGGATTCGCATCAAACCTCTCGCACACGATCATACGGGAAGCGCAAGAAGATGATGTGCGGAGTCTTGCGAGCGACAATACCGCAGACACGAACGTAAGTATATCTGACGAAGAACTTGCGCTGCTCGGTGCGCCGTGGGCGAAGGAGGGGATGCTTTGCCGGAAGCAATACTGGGATTCATCCGGGAAACGGGCGAAGTCCAAGGCGTGGCAAGATGTGTTCGTCGTGATACAGAAGGGGGAATTGGATATGTTCATATTCGGGGAACGCGGTGCGGGTGGTGCGCAAAATGTCGGAGGCGGCAATTGGCTTGCATGTTTCCTTTCTTTTCCTTGCACATGCCCTCGAGCGTTGATTTCTCTCATAGGCCAACGCTCAACCCGTGGGAAATGTGGTGCTCACTCATTCATTAGCTCATGTCTTACCCCCTCCAGGATACAACCGGCAGCGACCGCACTGCTTTGTGCTAACTCTCGCATCAGGAGGCGTATACTTCTTCCAAGCAGGCACCGAGGATCTTCTCAACGAATGGGTCTCAACATGCAACTATTGGGCGGCACGACAAAGCAAGGAACCGCTCTCTGGCGGTGTCTCAAACATGGAGTATGGGTGGAATCGGGTTCTTGACCCTGTTACGCAGATAAGCACGATACTCGACGATGAGAGTGCGTCAATTATGGATGTCGCGGATACCTTCAGCATGCGGAGTGGGAAGAGCACGAAGAAGCGAAGTTGGCCTGACTCTGGCACTGTTGGAAGGAGCAATGACCGTATTTTCATCAACGAGTGGAAGCCGCCTCTGCCGTCGACGGTGTCAAGTACCCATGACGAAGAGACCCAGTTAGAGGCGTTACAGAAACAGGTGGTGTTGCTGAAAAAGGACTTGCAAACACATAACGAACTGAGGAAGCCCATGTCCGCTTTGGTATGCTGATTTCCGCTTCTTGGACTGTTCCTACTCACATCATATCCTCAAGTACGCGTCACGGTCTTCCAATCTTACGAAAGCCCAGTCAAACTGGGAGAAAAAATCGCAGTACTTGCTTACGGAGATTGTCAAGTACGAGACCTACGTCGAGTCGCTCAAGACTGCAATGTCGCTGCGGCTCAAAAAGCGCGGTGAGAAGGCATTAGAGAAGGCCCTTGTCACCGCAACTCCTCACCGGGCTGACTTTACCACCGGTTCGAGGACACGAATCAACACCTATCCAGGAGATGACACGATAATGGAAGGCGACGGGTCGTCGACACCAGGACCAGCATATGAGTTCAAGCATCAGGAACGAGCTCGCAATGATGGTGACGATGATCCGGTAACTCCATAGCCTGTATCGTATTGACTTTGAATATCTGTACATTTGTAATTTCATTAATGCTTTTTCTACCGGTGTTTGTTGCCCAGGACAGACTCGGGCGCCGCAGACTTGGGCCCTGATAATAACTCTCGATATTAATTGATTTATGACTTCAATAAAATCAAGCGAGGCGGATGAGTTACATTATAAGAATATCGTTCTAAAATATCATGAAATTCAGATTGAATCATAGAACAAATGATGGTATGACTGGCTCCCTAAGCATAATTAAAATAAGACCGACCGGATGAAAAATTTGGCCAAGGGACCACGATCCTGAGTTGGGGGTCTTTCTGATTAGAGTGAATTAGTTGCTCAATAATTATTAGCAAACTGAATTGCGTGCCTAATATTTTTATTCTTATTTGAACCTTGAAGTAAGTGGCAGTGGAGTACAAGTTGTTGGGAGTCTGCTATATATTGTGATGTATTACAAACATCTGAAGTTTCTCTCAGGCATTTTGACCTTGAATTAGGTGACAAGTTGTGTCAGTCTTCTAAGTGTTATGATGCAATGTAGATATCTGAAATATATCTCATGTATCTTGGCTTTGTTGTAGGTGGCAGTATAGGGCCAGTTATTCCAGTATACCATATATACTAATATAGCCATATAGCTGATATAGATTTTGTATATATAAATCTCTTGTGGAAATACTAGCAGGATTGAAGATCTGATATTATTTTTTCTATCCATTGAACACTTATCCATATTCATATAAGATTGATGTTAAGTCTGGAGTCAAGGACATTGTGTCCAAGGGTTTCTTGAATGGTCTGGATTGTCAAAGTCAAACCTGGGTACAGAGTCAAAAGGACTTGGCTTCAACTTGTGTGTTGTACCTTGTCCTTGAATTTCAGAGGAAGTTACTGTAAGGGCAATCCCTACAGTGCTCACCAAGGTTACTGAGGTCACGCAGCTGAGGCTAGCAAGGGGGAAATCCTAAGTATAATAGACTTGTGTACATGGAAGTAGAGTCTTACCTAGCAAGGGGGAAATCCTAAGTAAAATAGACTTGTGTACATAGAAGTAGAGTCTTACCTAGCAAGGGGGAAATCCTAAGAGGAAAACTTAGGGTCCCTTGCTAGTGAGCTATGTATGCAACCTATATACCCATTGTCCAATTCCTGCTTCCTCAGCATACCCTATCCCTCAATTGGGCCTGAAGGTATGATAACCCTATAATCCATATTCAGTATCATAGCACTTGGGCTGATGCTTCAGTCTCTTGGTTCAGGATGTCTCATATCTGGACCAAGACATTGTGGCAGCACTTATTGTCTGAATGTGTGGTTTGATTTGGTAATGCTCAGTATGGATGTATTGGCTCAGTATCAGTTTGGGATTTGAAACAGGTGGTCCCCTGACATCACCCCCCCATCTAGAATGCTGCATCCTCAAAGCACGCACCATGATTGACTCAAAGGCCATTGTCTGAATCCTTCAGGGTGCTCCCAGGTGTGAGTGATAGAATTCTTGTACCTTTGCCAGTACCACCATATCTTCCTCTGCTACCCAAGTGTTCTCTTCATATATGTACCCCTCCCACTTCACTAGGAAGTAGAGTTGACCCCTCATCAACCTGCTATCCAACACCCTCTCTACTATATAGTGTTCTTCTCCTTCCACTAGTTTGGGCAGTGGGGTTGGTGTGACCCTTTAGCTGGGGATCAGGTCCTCAGGAGCCAGGATGAGTTTGACCACATTGAAGACTAGATGAAGTTGTGACAGGGAAGGGGGAAGTTGGAGTCTGTATAAGTGCTTCCCTACTTGGTTCTGAATAATGTACAGCCTGAGGTAGTGATGACCAAGCTTTCAGGAGGGTTGGGTCATGTGAATGTCTAATCCATCCAGGAAGACATGATCACCTATGTGATACTTGGGGGTAGGGACACAGTGTTGGTTGTAATACCATGTCATATCATCCTTCACCTTAGCCAGTGCTGGCTTCACTTCTTACAATGACTTCTTCATCCTGTCTTTGAACTCATTCACTGTTTTGGTTTGGGATTTGGGCTTTTGGGGTTCAGAGCCCATGCATAGATGCCTTCTCATATCCAACATGAACAGGGTTTGCTGGGTGGCCAAATGTATGTGATTATTGTACTGGAATTCAGCCATTGGTAGGAGGTCATCCCAGTTGTCCTGTCTTTTGTTGATGAATAAGCAAAGGTACTGTTTGAGTTCCTGGTTGACATGTTTGGTTTGGCTGTCTGCCTGAGGGTGGTATGCTGTTGTGGCTGTGAGTTTAATCCCAAGGAGCTGATAGAGCTTGTGAGTGAACTCAGAGATAAACTGTGGGCCTCAGTCAGAGACAACTTACTTCAGTAGGCCATGCAGCTTCCATACATGTGTGAGGTAGAATCAAGCTGCTCCAAGTGCTGTGACAGTTGTGTTTGTAGGGAGGAAGTGTGCCCTCTTGCTGACCAAGTCTACCACATTCATCATACCCATGGGGAGTTCAACTATGAAATCCACACTAATCATGTCCCACCAAGAATCAGGGATTAGAAGTGGTTCCAGTTCCCCTATTGGTGGCTGTCTGTGGGCTTTGGTTTGAGTGCAGAGGTTGCAGGTTTTGACATATTGACTGATGTACCAAGATATCTGTGACCACCAGTAGTTCTGTGATATGAGCTCGAGTGTCTTCCACCTTCCGGCATGCCCCACTACCCACATGTTGTGATGTTGGGATATGATATGTTGCCTTAGTTTAGGGTTGTTTGGAATGTAGATCCTTTCCCAAAAGTGTAGAAGGCCTTCCCACTTGCTCC
>QFEC01018991.1:0-14771 GCA_003316585.1 Gomphus bonarii | reverse complement strand
TGGACCCTTGCCTTCTGTGCTGCCTCACAAGCATCTAGAGCAGCTGCTACTGACTCTGAGATTATGTCTGTAAGTGCAGCTCCTGTGAGGTTTGTGCAGACATGTTCCTTGTGGGGTTCTGGGCATGCTGGGGAAATATGGCCTTGCTTGCCACAGTTGTAGCATGTCTGAGTCTCAGTGTGTTGTCAATTGGAATCTATATCCATAGCAATGCTGGGTGTGGGCATGGCAGGAGCAGTTGTAGTGCAGGTTGGGACAGTGCAGTGGGAACCATGAGGTGCTTAACTTCCACAAGACAGCGATAGTTGCAGTCAATCTGACATGTGGCTTCCTTCCATGCCTTGAGGTTAAATGGGAGAAACAGTTGTACATGGATTTTGTCTCAAATTGTCACCAGAAGTCCTAATGCATAGGTATCCTCTAGTGCCTCATCATTAAAGCCTGTTCTCCCTGCAAGTATCTCAAACTGTGCAGTATAATCATCTGCTGACATACTAGAGGTCATCTTGAGGTCATGCCCATCAATGGTCTGTGCTCTACGGTATGGGCTGTTCTGGTATGATTAGGGTCTTCAAAGGCTGCTTCAACCTGCTTAGCAAACTCATAAAAGGTACTGATTGAAGAGGTTCCATCAATGATAGCTTAGGTCTTATTTTGTGCCCAGATTGCTGCAGAGCCTCCTGACATGAACAAGAGAGCATATAGCATTTTTGTTTGTTTATCTGGGAATGCTCCTGGTTGAAGGGTGATAGAGAGCTTCACAGTGTGGATAAATCCTTCCATGTCTGCCCTATCTCCAGTGGACTTCTCCAGATCAGCTGCCTTGATGGAGCAATGAGAAGAGGGGCTGGGTGCAGGGACATGGGTAGACAAGTGCTGGGTTGCTGCAATTGCTGTGGCTGAGGCAGCACTGGTCATATTGTTCTGCATGGCCCTCAACTGGTCTTGAAGTACTTCATTCTGGTGCTGTAGGAGTTCAACTTGGTTTGCCTGAGTGGTAAACATGTTTCTGAGGATAATCCCAGGTGCACCCAGGGACTCCCAATATTGCTCTGGGATTTGGTTAGACATGATATCAGGTGGAAACTGATGGAAAGGATATGTGAGGTTGTCTGAAAGGGAGCTTGATCTTCTGTGAGGGCAACACTATTGACAAAGTCATAACAACAAGATACTCCAATATTAATGAGCTGATAAGGAGGATTTTCACCTGGTGTAGCAGTAATCCTCAGTTTATACAGTAATAAGTACATAGAGAGCTCACCTGGTGTAGTGGTAATCCTCAGAGATCAAGCTGAGGGGTAACCATTACACCAGTCACAACTTATATACCCTAATCTGGTGCTTATTATGTAATTGGAAGATGCAAGGCATGGAAATATAAACAGGAGATAACAAACTGAACAATGAACTTCAAGCTGAACCCTGACACAAACATTTCAGCTCAACCTTGTGGCCCTTGACCGTGCCTCAGCTCACTTAGCCAAGGTCATCCCAGACCCTAGTTGACCTGGAGAACATCCCTGAAGAGTATTATGACTTTGCAGATGTGTTCAGCAAGTCCAAAGCTGAAACTCTACCTCCACACTAACCCTATGACCTCAAAATTATAGGCTACATATATGCACTATACCACCTTTGAGAGCTCCAATCATAATATATACTGATTTTCACCTAAGTAACCAGACAGAACAGTTTATTATATGCTCAAATAATTTTCTGAAATTTTCTGAAATTTTGTCTGTCTTTGTTCATCAGTTCTGACCTTTTATTGCTGTATACTACTGGCATGGCACCTCATTTTGATTCTTCTTCAAGGTTACCTGTGTATACCAACAATCTGGTGGGTGCTCATATACTAGCTCATGTATCAGCACCAGCACTTGGGATGGCACTAAAGGGCCAGTTCAAGCATATATGCAAGTGAGACATCTCCTTGTGTATGTACCTACTCCTCAGTGTTAACAACCACTGAGGAGTGTAATTTTTAGATCTCCCAATAGTAATGGTTGGTGATGCCTTTTGGCCTCTCCAATGCATCCATGGCTTTTCAAAGATTCATGAATGACATCCTTGGTAACCTGCTGGATCATTGCACAGTCACCTACATAGACAACATACTGATCTATTCAGACACTATGGATGAACACCATGAACATATCCAAGAAGCATTATGATATCTTCAAAAACATGGCCTCTTTGCCAATGCAAAAAAATGTGAATATGTGAGGGTGATACTATTGACTGTTGGGGTTATTTGGCAAAGAATTGATGGTCCAGGTGGATCCCAAGCTACTTCCTGGAGATACTATATTTTCTGTGTATATAAATGTTTTATTGTTCTGGCAATAAAATGTTCCAGAGGCTTTCTGGTCAATCTGGCACTTTAGCGCCGGTACTGAGAGCTTGGTACTGATTTCTGGTAACACTGTAAATCTAATATCAATTGGATTTCCAGTCTGTGATGCTCCAAAACTTGTGAGCAATAAGTCTAATATAACTATGACCTATCTGGAGTGATCCAGAACTTGAATGATGAGTCTGAAAGAGCATTTCCTAATTGGGATTTTAGCGAAGTGCCGAACAGAGCAAGGAGAGAATAATTGATAGACAATTATCCAGTGAAGTGCTAACTACAAACAGTTGTAGTACTTATAGATCTCATATCCCCTGAGCTACTAGTGAAGAGAAAAAGGAAATACAATCACATTTGGTGAGAAGCGGCAGATTTCTGCACTGTATGAAGTTAGGCAGTCGCATATGCTATACCCAGGCTATTGCAAATAGAAAAAAAAAGGCTTTAACTTGTCCTAGTCCTTCCTTTTATGATCCTCTTATGTCTCATATGCTACCCAATATCAGTAGCATGCTGTATGACCAGTAGATCCATCGGCGTTCCTTGGTGGTGACATATATGCATCTGTTTTGGCTTTCCCTTTGTCCTAAACTTCTCCGGACCACTTCCATTCCATTCTAGTACTATTTCCAATGAATTCCCACTGTGTCCGCTGTTCCTGATGTCCCCTCATCATCCTTTATCTCCATCCCATGCTTCCTGCTCCTTTAGCTGCCGAGGGGCTAAAGTGCCATGAACCAAGCCCTGTACCAGTCATACAAGTAAAATATTCATAGAATCATGGGGAATGTAGGTACTGATGAGATTTTTTGTGTGCTGGCTTTGTATTTTAGTCATCTTTAATGTCCCACACATATAGCTACTAATTCCTAGTTGTATCTATTTTTTAGTTGTTTTACTTGTGTATCCATCTAAAATGGCATCCTTTATTCCTTTATCTATAACATTGACAAGGTCACAATAGCAAGATACTCCAATATTATGAGCTGATAAGGGATATTCCACCTGGTGTAGTGGTAATCCTCAGAGATCAAGCTGAGGAGTCACCATCACACCAGTTACAACCCTATGCCCTACTCTGGTGCTTATTACATAATCAAAGATGTGAATGTAAATGGGAAAAGATCAACTAAACCCTGACATCACTTTCCTCTCAATGTATGATGTCTTAGCATAGGTCTTTGAGAATGAACTACCACCCCTTCTAGAAGTTTTGGGTTGAATGGGGATTGGAGGATAGATTCAATGGAAACATCCCCCAGGATACCCCTTCAGGGTTTCCCAGAATGAGGAGTGGGTAGAGGTTTGATTTGACTTGATCATCACCCCATGATATAGTGGGAGGGTGAAAGAGTAAATGGGACTGACATTGCTGTGGGTTTGGAACAATGCCATCTCCATGAGCTCCCCTGTGATGTTGTGAGCCCTTCTCCCAGTGAATCCTTGAACATAAAGGGGGTAAGGGATGCACCTAGGAGTAATGGGTCTCCAGCTTCATAGGGCTGACAGGCTGTAGGTTTCTTCCACCAGGGATGGGTTTGGGTTGGACTGGCATGTCATGAAATCTCTCAATTCACCTAATGTCTCCTGGTTTGAAGGACCAGTGAAATGATAAGGGGTAGGATTCAAGAGGGATGAGGCTCTGCTAGCTGGATTGGATGAACATGTTGTAGTGGTAAGGGTAACTGTTATTGAAGTGGGTGGAGAGAAGGTCAATAGTGAGTGTTTATATAAGTGTTGAGTGAAATGAATAAGGTGTCAGGTGGAACTTCACTTAGTTTGGGGGTTGAGAGTCACATGTTTGGTTCCTTCCTTCTGTCCAATCAAAGAGGTGCCATTTGGGAGTTTCTGTGAAATTCTCTAGGGTTCAAAAGGGGAGAGTAGTATATAGGGTAGCTGATATATGCTGTGGAGCTTTGGAATTTTGCTAATGAAACTCCTTGATAAGTCACTTCACTCCAGAGAGATCCTTCACAGGTAGCCAGAGGTCATCTGCAGCTCCATAATCCTTCCAGCAGACTAAGTACTCTAGTCACCCTCAGTGAACCCTGCTGTCTAGGATCCTCTTGACTTCATACTCAGGGACTCCATCTCAGATAACAAGAGGAGGTAGGGGTTGAGCATCTCATTCTTGGATTGGATCCTCTTGGTAGGGATGTGGGAGATTGACAGAGAAGATGGGATGGGTGCAACCAAAAGATGGTGGAGGTTGGAGGCCATAGGCATTCTGTGATACAACCTTGTTCACTACATAAGGACCCAACCATTTATGATCTAAATTCTTCATTGGGCAAGTGGTTGTAATGTTTTGTGCATTTAGCCAGACTTTATCACCTAAATGCACAAACTTTATCACCAATTTTGTATGTGAGAGTAGCCTGGTAGTGTAGGTCATAGAATCATGCCATGTCATCTGCAGCCTTTGACAGGGCAGAGCATGCTTCATTAGTGGTCATCTCCAAGCAAGTGGTAAATTTATCCAGTGCTTCTAATCAAGTTTCTTGGGTTGGTTCTAGTCCAAGTCTCAGATGCTGGCTGCTATCAAGCATGAAGGGAGTGGTCTGTGTTACAGAATGGATCTGATTGTTGTATGCAAATTCAGCAAGAGAGATCCATTCTAACCAGCCATCTTGATATTGAATGGCAAAAAGTCAGAGAGGTATCGCTAAATTTCCTGATTGACCCATTCTGTTTGGCCATCAGACTGTGGGTGGTAGGTTGTGGAGGCTGCAACCTTGATATCTAAGAGCTTGTTTAGTTCTTGCATGAACTGGGAGACAAATTGGATGCCACAGTCACTGATGACCTCCTCAGGTAGACCATGGAGCTTCCACACATGATCATAGAATAGTTGGGCAATCCCTACTGAGTTTACATCTAATGTGGTGGGAATGACATGTGTGCATTTGGAGAGAGGTGGTCTACTGTAACAAGGAGAGCATTGTAGCCATGACTGATGGGTAGTTCTGTGATTAGATCAACAGTGATGACTTGCCATCTGTGGTCTGGAATGCAATTGGGGAGCTTTCCAACAGGGGGAGCAGGGAAGGTTTTTATCCTGTTGCAAGGGTCACAGGCCTTTACATACTTGGCAATGTACCATCCCATGCCTGGCCACCAGTAGCTCTGAGATACAAGTTCTGTTGTCTTCCAGCAACCAGGATGTCCAGTGAAGCTTGCATCATGGTGTGCCTTGACAATGTCATACCATAACTCAGAGTCAAGAGGGATGTATATCTTGCCACAGTGAAGGATAAGACCATTTTCTTCCACCCACTCTTCTCCTTGGAGGTTTCCAGAAGTCCCAAGTTCCTTCAGAGACTTCACAACCTTCTCATCTTGGTCTATACAGTCCCTAACTCTGTCAAGGAATTTGTCAGCTGTACCATTAACTAGTTGTGTACCAGTGGCATTGATACAAAATATATTGGGCTGGAGCAGAATTTGGTTCTGATTATCTTCCTCCCCCCACTTATGATCTACCTATCTCAAAAGTGCATCAGGTTTAGCTGAGTGGGGGTCAGGATGATGGATCAATTCAAAGTCAAAGCAAGAGAGGTAGAGTGATTAGTGAGCTTGGCAGTAATTGAGATTCTGTGCAGAATGAAAGTAGGTGAGGTTTTGATGGTTATTCAGGATCTCAATCTTGTACTTGGTTCCCTCTAGAATATGATGCCATTCCTCCAAACCATGGATAACTGAGAGTAACTCCTTGTCATGGATAGTATAGTTGTGCTCTGTGTCTGAAAGGCTCTTTAAGACAAAGCCAATGGGTCTTCACTTCTCATCATCAGAGTTGAGAGAGAGAGAGTATGGTGCCAGTTGCATATGCTAAAGCATCAGTTTCAAAGCAAAAGTGCTTGGTCTGGTCTGGGAGGATGAGGATGGGGATGGAGGTGATAAGACATTTGAGTTCATCAAAGGCTGCTTGTTCTGGTCCTTCTGGTGTCCAAGACTATCATGTATTTGTCTTGGTCAGATTGTTCAGGGGTTTGGCAATGTGGGAGAAGCCATCCACAAATTGATGATAGAAGTTAATGAAACCCAGGAAGGATCTCACTTCAGTTACATTGCATGGGGTTGGCCAGTCACATACTCCTGCTACCTTCACTAGATTCATGGCTACCTTTCCTTCTGAAAGAATGAGTCCAAGACATTCCACCTCCAGCTGTTCAAATACACATTTCTCTGGTTTAAGGTATAGGTTGTTGGAGTGGAGTATTTCAAGGACTTGTCACACAATTTTCTGATAGGCTTCAAGGGATTCTATAAAGATGAGTATGTCATCTATAAACACTACTGCCACTCCTTCCTCAATGAGCTCCTTGAAGATTTCATTCATCATCATCTGAAAGGTTGGTAGGGTGTTGGTGAGGCTGAAGAACATCACCAGCAGTTCATATAGGTCCCGGTTTGTCTGGAAGGCTGCCTTCCATTTGTCTCCTTCTTTTATGCATACATTGTTGTATCCCCAGTGAACATCTAGCTTGGTGAAGTGTTTGGCTTTAGCAGCAGAAATCTTGTTTATGATATCAGGTACAAGGGGTATAGGGTAGGCATTCTTGATTGTTATGTTATTGAGTTTTTGGTAGTCTTGCACAAAACAAAGGCCACTATCCTTTTTCTTCACAAAGAAGACTGGTGATGCCATAGGTGATTTTGAGGGATGAATGCAATTTCTCTTCAAGTTCTCTTCAAGGAATGGATCTAGCACCCTTTGCTCATTGAGGGACATTGGGTAGACCTTTGTGCTGAAGGACCTGGGACCTGGAATTAGCTCAATTGTATGGTCCCATGGTTTATGAGGAGGAAGCTGGTCAAAGGATTCCTTTGGGAAGACATACTTGAACTCCTGGTAGGGTTTTGGGACAAGGTCTTCAAAGGATTTGATGGGTGTAAGCTCAGGTGCCTTTTGGGCAAGCTGTTGTGAGACAGTCAGGCCTGCACCAATTTCTTCATAGTCATGCTCTACAAAGAGTACAAAGAGTCAGTCTCCATCCTTAGGGGAATACAATGGCTCTTCAGCCATGGCATGCATGTGTTGTTTAACTGTCTTGATTGAGGGCTTCTTGCTAACTGGTTCAACACCACATGATTCAAGGCAGTGAGTTATCTTTACCTCACCACTGTGCCAGTCAACCTCTGGGTTGTGTTCAGTAAGCCAGGTATGTCCTAGGATAATAGCTAGGTGCCCCAAGCTAGCGACAGAGAATGTGGTATGTTCCATGTGTTTTCCATATGGATAGATGAGGTCAACTTCTTCCTTGATTGAGCCCACTTCATCAGGGATGCTATCAATATTATAGATAGGTATGGCATGAGAGAGGTGGTGGTTTTTGAGGGCTTTCAGCCTGGACAAATCCAATGTCAATGGACATTCCAGTGGCACCACTATCAAGGAGTGTATCAATCACTAAGGGATGTCCAGCGTTGACTGATTGGACCTTCAATGGGACCCTTGTGCATTGACAAGTATCAGCAAAGCATACATAGATATGAGGGGTGGGAGATTGTTCTTTAGGAGTTGGGATGATAAGTTTATTTCCAGGAATGGCTGGTTGGACTTCAGTCTGATCTGGGGTTGGCAGAGGGTGTAGCATGTTTCTTGTAATCCCTAATGTACATGTTTTGAGAACTGAGAATCAATTTGTCAAGCAAGGCATGTCCTTCACTGCTGACTTGCCTTAAAAATCCTGTTTCTCCCTTTCCTCAGAAGTCTGGAGCTTTGTCTTCTGTGCTACCTCTCAAGCATCCAAAGCAGCTGTTACCAATTCAGAAACCATGTTTGCTAGCATTGTTTCTGTGATATTGGTACAAACACACTTCTGCAGGGTTCTGGGAATGCTGGAGAGATGTGACCTCATTTGCCACAGTTGTAGCATGACCAAGTCTCAGTGCAACATCAGTTGGAGTCAATATCCATGGGTGTAACAGTGTTTGGCAAGAGATTAACTGGAGTATTGTAGTTATGAGGTGGGAAGGTCTGATTAGAGCTCTGGGGTGCTTGGGCTCACATAACCTCTAGGAGATGACAATGGTTGCAATCAATTTGATAGGCAGCTTCCTTCCAGGTCTTGAGGTTAGAAGGGAGTGATGGTTGTTGTCAAAGTACGATCTACCGAGCCTCGGCTCACTCGGCCGCAACAACCAAGGTCCGTAACTTACAAGTCTTAGGATCACGTTCGGCTCGGCTCGGTTATGTTCTACTTCACCCCGTCTTATCCTTTTCATTCATTCGCTTCGCTTTGGTACATGTACGGGCATGTATGCCCGCCTTCATTCTTTCTAGTACTTTCGTTCCACATATCTTCATTCTAGTTTCCATCTCTAATGCAACTCTGTTGCATATCTTAATCATCTCTCTTTTCCTATATAAGTTACCTATTATCTGTATGTATTCTCCATTCAGATAATCGACTTAGTTAGACATACGTCCTCTAGTTCTTAAGCCTCTTCGTCCACCGCTCGATTTGGCACCCTCGGTCCCTAACCAAGCCTCGTCCGAAATATAGTGGCTCGGCAGATAGATAGGCGCAACGCAAGAATGTTGAAGCCAACGCCACGTCAGTCTTCGGCTCATTGGACCGAGCCGAACCACCCGAACCAAGGGCGTGTTGTGCACGCACTTAACAGTTGTGTATGGATCTTGTCTAGAATCATCACTGGTAGTCTCCTTGCATAAGCATCCTTGAGTGCCTCATCATTAAAGCCTGTTCTCCCTGAAAGTATCTCGAATTGTACAATGTAGTCATCCACTGATATGTTAGATGTTATCTTGAGATCATGCAATTTGGTACAGGCTGTTCTGGTATAATCAGGGTCTCCAAAGGCTTCTTCAATTTGTTTAGTGAACTCATCAAAGGTGGTGATCAAGGAAGTCTCATCAATGATAGCTTAGGTCTTATCATGTGCCCAAATTGCCACAAAGCCCCCCAACATGAAGGAAAGAGCATACAATATAAAATTTTGTCATCTGGGAAGGATGTTGGCTGAATAGCAATGAAGAGTTTTACAGCTCAAATAAACCCTTCTGTATCTCCCCTATCTCCATTAAACTTCTCTGCCACTTTGATAGGGCAATGAGAGGGGGTGTGAATAGCCATGTGCTGTGTTGCAACAATTGTGGCAGCTGAAGCAGCATTAGCCAGGTTGCTTTGGATGCCATTCAACTGATTCTGGAGGAATTGATTCTGGTGCTGTAGGTGTTGAAGTTGATCTGCTTGGGTGGCAAGCAGAGTTCTGAGGAAGGCAGCATTTTCACCCAGGGAGTCCCAGTATGCCTCAGGAAGTTGGTCTGACATGATATGAGGTGGAAATTGATGGAAAAGATGTGTGAGGTTGTCTTTAGGGAGCTTGATCTTCTGCAAAGGTGATGCTATTAACAAGGTCACAACAGCAAGATACTTGAATATTTCTGAGCTAATAAGGGGTATTCCATCTGGTGTAGCAGTAATCCTCAGTTTATACAAGGTTTACTAGCAACAGATACACAGAAAACCCACCTGGTGTAGTGGTAATCCTCAGAGATCAAGCTGAGGAGTCACTGTCACACCAGTCACAACCCTATGCCCCACTCCAGTGCTTATTACATAATCAATGTTGTAGAAATAAGGTACACTTTACACAACATCAGAGTGAACTGCCCATTGTTCTTTATTGTTCTCTTGATTAGTCACACTCTGTGCCTGAACTAAAGACTATAAGTAGTTTACATGTATTATCTGTGCTTCTTCAGCTCTTATGCTGAACTTACAGTGTTGCAGGCTTACTCTGCCAATAGGGTTGCCTTCACAATAGGTTATGGGCCCCAATATGCTCACTCCAGCTTGAATGCTGGATACATAGCCTACTCAACACCTCTCATTTGGTTCATGCTCACCTTCATCCCATGCTTTGTCCAACACCTCCAGGTCCCTCACTTCAGTTGAGAAGTTTGACAGGACCAACCGGGAGAATCAGCTCCACTAGCATGTAGAAGGCACATGGTGAGGAACACCAGGTCTTGCTTGCTCGTAAATGGCACAGGCATAGTACCTGCACTCACCACATGCTACCTCTGTTCCTTCATCACCCACTCTCCATGCCCTCCTCTGAGCATGCCATTCAGAGAAAGTGGAACTCTATGTTGCAAAGTTTTCCCATCAGCTCACTACCGGTGCACCTCCACCTTTTTCACCACCAAGTTTGCCACCTCGACCGCATATTCAATGGAGTTCTTGCACCCACCTTGCCTGCATCCATTGTATCCACTACCAGAGTCATTGGCTCACTTAGGCTACATCAACCTGACAAACATTGTCCTCAATCCCATGCTGGCCTACCTCCTGCTCTCCATTGCAGTGCATCCTCACCCTCTGTGCATGCCGCTACTGTGCCATACCCATACCCTGGTTCACTCTCACCATCACTCACAACTACCGTGCCCTCATCACACAGTGCAGTTGCCACCTGCCCCTACTCTGGGTAGATGCCCAATGCCACACTGGCTACATGGCACCCTACATAACTCACCTGCCTGATGCCACACTGGCTACATGGTCCCCTACATGACTCGCCTGATACCAAGCTCATCATCATGCATGACACTGGCTACTTGGCTGTTGACCCCTTTACATAACTTGCCTGATGCCACACTGGCTACATGGCACCCTACATGACTTGCCTGATGCGACACTGACTATATGGCACCCTACATGACTTGCCTGATGCTGCACTGGCTACATGGTACCCTACATAACTCACCTGATACCACACTGGCTATATGGTACCCTACATGCTTTGCCTGATGCCAAGCTCACCATTATGCATGACACTGGCTACATGGCTGCTCACAGAACCTATGACACAGGCTGGACATTGACTTGCTCAGACACACAAGGTCAACCACACAGTGGCTCACAACATGACACCAGCTACATGCCAGCTCACCTCTTACATGACACATACTGCTCAATTGACTTGCCATGGCACACAAGGGAGACTGTAAGGGCAACCCCTGTTACACTTGTGGAACATCACACGGTGCTAGCAAGGGGGAAATCCTAAGTTAGAGATTGTTCTATGTACAGTAAGGGGATCTCACCTAGCAAGGGGGAAATCTTAAGAGGAAAGCTTAGGGTACCTTGCTTGTGAGCCATTTGATCTATATACCAATGGTCCATGCTCTACTTCCTCAGCATACCTTACCCTTCTCTTGGGCCTGAAGGTATGCACACTGGTTCTATAAATACCAGGCATCTCAGGGGCCAATCTCCCAGGACCTGAACTGAGGTATCTTTCCTTAGCCTAAGTGACTTGGTCTCAGGTCAAGTGGGTCTCTTCCTAGCCTTCCCCAGCCCTCAGCTTCCCACCTTAGATCTTGGCTGATAGCTTGGAAACTTCATGGGTAAGTGCTGAGCTGTTTCTCAGGCCCAAAGGTGCTGAAGGTTTGGAAGGTCTTGCCAAGAACCTTGGGTTGTTCGGTCCATTCCCGGCCAAGCTGTGTTTGTTTCAGCTTGGGGTTTGAGATGGGTCATCCCCTGACAGAGACTATGCAGGAGTTCACATGTGCAAGGCTGCTCATATAGCAGCTTGCCACCATTAGTGACTCAGACCAGACACCAGCTCACTATGACACATAAGGCTGGCCACACAGTGGCTCACTACTACACATGACACCAGTCACACACCAAGCTTGCTACCATGCACAATGTCAGCTGCATGTCAATATGTAAGGCTGTAGTTCAGACCCGCTTATTCCTCAATTGTGGGGGAGAATTCTGAAGCAGGGATCCTAAACACTTGAGTAATCTACAGACACCTCACAGCTAAACACAGTGACCACATATGCCTCACATGGCTTCATGTCAGGGTTCAGCTCAGGGTTTATTGTCGGTTGTTGTTTCTTGTTGATTTCCTTCCATGACCTTCTATCACTTTCTGGAACCTTCCATCATTTTCTGTAACCTTCCAGAACCTTCCATAACTTTCCACCACTTTCTGGGACTTTCCAGAACCTTCCGTCACCTTCTATGACCTTCCATGACCTTCCATTAGGGTATATAAGTGTGACTGGTGTAGTGCTTACCCCTCAGCTTGATCTCTGAGGGTTACCGCTACACCAGGTGGGAATTACCCTTATCAGCTCACTAAATATTGGAGCATCTTGTTGCTGTGACCTTGTCGATAGCATCACCCTCACACTTCACCTCCCACATGCAGCACACTCCTACAGTGAATCCTACATGCCAGCCCATCACCACAGGCATGACATCAGCCATATGCTGACTCACTACTACAAGCACAATGTCAGTTCACACACCAACTTGCCACTGCTTGCTACTATACACATTACACATGTGTCACCTCCACCATTTCCCACTGCACTGCTGCCACTCCTTGAAGATGTGTCTGCTTCCCTCAGTTCATCTCTGTTAAGAATGAGGCCAAGCCAGGTTCTTGGTTTAAGTTCATGCAAGGCTGTGACAACAGGTGAGGTTCAGGGTAGGGCTTGGCTTCAGCTTATGTGCTGCACCATCCAGATCTCATGTAACTCTAATTTCCAAGGGCGAAGTTTAACTAAAAGCTTGGGGTAATCTTAGTCAATTTTCTGACTACCAAACTACTAATTTACATACACATTATATATGAGATTAGTATTTCAAATTAGTCAGAATGATTTCAAATCAAAAAGGGGTTTCCAGAATGGGAATTAAAACAAAGACAAGGTGAAACATGGATGAGTAAAAATAAGGTTTGGGAAAAGTTTGTTACAAAGATTGTTACATGAGGCAATGGAAATTACTTGAATAGGAAAACATATCATGAGTGGAAATGTGAAGCAAATAAACAAGGGGTGAGGTCTAGAACTAGGCTGAGTAAACAAGGGGACTGAGCGGGGTTTCTAGAATAGGAAAGAAAACACTTAATCATGATTGACTAAGTGGATGGAGATCTCACAAAGCGAGATCCTAACAGTATCCCTCCCTTATGGCCGAGCCCACGAGGCTGCAGTAGTCAACCTCAGACTGAAAATTAAGTTTGAATTTTCTCAGGTGAGAAAACTATAAAAGTGTAGTGTGAAAAGACAGTCTCATGTCTTCATCACCTGTCACTGGCCCTAGTGCACTACCATCCACATTTGATGCCAATGAGTTTATCTGGAATGTTGTTTGTGAAAAATTGATTGATATGCATGAACCGTGGACCAAGGGTTCAAAGTACCAGAGTGACAAGGTGAGTGAGCAAGGTTCTCAGAACCTCAGGTTGTACTGATTTTCTTTTTGCTTTTAAAAGTACGTGCACCTCCAAATGATGTACAACATCAGTCCAGAGGGCAGTGTGTTTATTGTATATCATGATGTGAAGTATGCTGACAGCAGTGACAACACTACATGGTGCAATGTGAGGAGTGCTGAAGCTCTATGCACCAACTGCACCAAGTGAGGGAACACCTGTCTTCATCAGGTCCTTGACCTGTACAGGGATGTGGACCTTGGTGCTTGTGTTTGGTGTTTGGAATGAGGTGTGCACTGCTTGATCAAACAGAAGGTGAGGGCAGCAAGGGGGTTGAAAATCCCAAAGAAAAGCTCAGGCAAGGGGAAGCAAAAGGCAAGCAAGGGGCCAAGCAAGGTCAGGGTGGCCATCAAGGCCAAAGTCTCCTTGCACCATTGTCATTGACAGTTTGCCCACTCATTCACTGACACCATTGTTTCTTCCTCCAGTGGTGTCTCCCACTGCTTCACCATCTCCACCACCTCGCTTTGTTGTGCCTCCAGCAGTGAGGCCTCAAACCTCGCCAGTCTTTGCATTGACTGACACAATTCAAGAACTGAGTGAGGTTGTTGTAACTCTTCAGGATGAGATGGCTGAGGCAAGGAAGGGGATAGAGGGGCTGCAAGAAGAATTGACTGAGGTGAGGGAAGGGTTGGAAGAGCTGTGGGAGAACAGCAGGTATCATAGGAGATTGGTGAGGAGGAAGTTGGACAAGGCCAAGAAGAATGATTTGGAACAGTTTCTGAAAACCTCCAGGGGTGTAGATAGGATGGACAGGGGGTTCAGAAAATGCCTAGGGCAAAAATCCAAATGGATTTTTTTCTTTGAGTGAGCGAAAAAATCTTTAAGACAATAATGAGGGACTTAGAGAGAGGATAATGGTCCAGGTTTAGTTGGATAAGACTTGTGAAAGTCTTGAACAAGTTTGGATGCATTGTCAACCTTGGTCATGAGGATCCACAAGGTTTCTTCATCCATGCCTTTGTAACCTGCTCACCATACCAGATAGAGTAAACTGCAGGGTCTTCACCTTCTGTCAATCTTGGAATCTAAAACTTGGGTGACTTCATACTCCAGTTCACCATTGATGATAACAGGAGGTGGGGGTGGCTGGGTACAGTTTGGAATAGTGTTGGGTGAGGTTGGCTCTAGCATTGAAACA
>QFEC01018936.1:0-11709 GCA_003316585.1 Gomphus bonarii | reverse complement strand
TCTCAGCTCAGTTTGGGGATCGCCGGTGAGATATGGCTTGAAACATTCCAGTGTGGTCCCTTTGAGGTAGGAGATCAGGTAATTGACCTTCTGCCTATTGTCAGTAAAGGAATTGGGTCACATCTGAAAATACATGTTGCATATAAAAATGAAGCTTTTGAGCTTCTTTGGGTCAGCCCCATCCAATGGGTCTGGTTCCCAAATTTGGGCAGTCTGACCATCTTGGCATTGCTGCTGAGTGGTCCTACCAAGCTCCAATATTGCATCAAGGAGGTCCCAATTGTTTGCAGGTTGAGGGGCACCTCTGGGAGAGAAGTGGCCTTTGGAGGAGGAGTGAATTGCAGAATGGGAGGATCATCTGGTTCAGGGGCTTCAGGTAGCCTAGCCAAATCATGTTCACTCCTATCCAGGTTGTTATTGTATTTGCCGTCACCTTGTTGCTCATATAGTTCATCATCAATAACCTCTTCAATTTAAGCAGATCATGAGGGGGAATAAAGAGAGTGAAGCAAGTGGGGTGAAGCATTATGACCAAAGCGGAGAGGTGGAGTAGAGGACATTCCACGTGCTCTTTGCTATAAAACCATAGGGGTGAGCCGACTATGTTTGGCTTGGGCAATAGCTCTAGTATGAGGAGGCATATTGTTTGAGTAGTAAAAGACAGGAAAATGATCAGTTCAGATTATACTGTTAAGTGCGTGCACACACACTCTTGGTTCAGGTGGTTCAGCTTGGTCCAATGAGCTAAGGTCAGACATGGCATCAGCTTCAACATACTTGCATTGCGCCTATCCTCCTGCCTGTGCCACTAGATTTTGGGTGGATGCTTGGTAGGGTTCCAAGATGCTCAGTACCAAACAATTGGACTACTAACTTAAGTACTGGTAGCATATGTCTAAATTAGTTGATAATCTGAACAGAGATACATACATGAGGTCTAATTACTTACATATATAGAGAATGAGTTGTCATAAGATATGCAACAATGTTGCACAAGGCATGGAAATGAGAATATAAAGCATAGATGTGAGAATAGCAATATATGAAAAGTGGGCATACATACCCATACATGTACTGAAGGTAACTGAAGTGATGCAAGCGAGTAAATGAGAATATATTCAAAGTACAAGGTACTGAACTGAGCCAAACATAGTTGTAAGATTTGGGAGTCTATAGCTTGTAATACGGTACACCAGGCTTCAGTCAGTACAACTGAATGAACCAAGGCTTGGTAGATCCTACTTTGACAGTGCAAGATCAAGTGCACTCTGTGGCTAGAGGTGGTTGTGGATGCAGAGGACTCACAAGTGGTGGGGGATGTGGAAGAGACTCCAAGAGCAGGGGGTTCAGGGGCTTTGAAGGGGAAGCAGAGGGTGCAGGTGGAGTCTGAGGAGCCAGAGGGCATATGGCCCAAGAGGCAGAAGGTAGAGGTATCGCTGCAGCCTGGGGTTGATGCATGGATGATCAAGATGGGTCTGCTGATGCAGAAATTGGCTGTGGGTGTGACCTGGATGGCTACAGAGTTGGTGCAGATAAATAACCATGAAGAGGAGAAGTTGTGGAGGGAGTCTGGGAGGGGTGTGGAAAAAGATCTGGAGCCAGAGCCAAGGAAGGCAGACAAGGGGAAGAGAGTGGACATGGATGGGTTTTTAGGTGAAAATATGAGACAACTTCAGATGCATTGCTAAGTTCAGATGTAGGGAGCCAGGAGGTTTTCATCCTTGGTGCCCTTGTATCTGGAACACTTGACTAAATATAGTAGTGGACAGGTGTGGCATCTATTGACCTTGGAGTGAAGGACTTCAGAGATTTCATATTCAGCTTCACCATCGATAATGATGGGGGGGTGGGGCAGAGTGACTCAATTGGGGAAGTCATTTGGAGTAGATGGTTCCAGCATAGAGATGTGCAAGATGGGGTGTATTGCACGCATGTTGACTGGAAGCCAGAGGGTGAAGGAGACAGAGCCAACTTGAGCGATGATCTGAAAGTGACCTAGATACTTTTCAGCTATTTTCTTAGAAGGTCTCATAGTGCAGATGTTATCAGATTTAACAAAGACTTTGTCACCAATCTTGAACTCCAGGAGTGGAGTCTGGAAACAATTCATGGGTGCTGAGTATTGTTGTTGAGCTTTGGAGATGGTTTTATGGAGTTCCTGATGGAGTTCATCTAAGTCCACTGCAAAGTCTCATGCTCTTGAGGAGGCAAGGTCTTATTCAGGGTGTATGGTGATGTTGGGGCTATAACCCTTGTTAGCAAAGAAGGGTGAAATGCCAGTGGTGGCATTTGGAGCATTGTTATATGTGAATTCCTCAATTGACAGGAGGTCTGACCAGTTGTCCTGTTGGTAGTTGCTGTTAAGTGTGTGCACAACATGTCCTAGGTTCAGGTGGTTCAGCTCGGTCCAATGAGCTGAAGGCTGACATGGTGTTGGCTTCAACATTTGTGCATTGCGCCTATCTATCCGCCGAGCCACTATATTTCGGATGAGGTTTGGTTAATGCCTGAGGTTGTCAGAACCAAGCAGTGGACGAAGGGACTTAAGAACTAGAGGACATATGTCTAACTAAGTTGATTATCTGAACGAAGAATACATACAGATAATAGGTAGCTTATATAGGAAAAGAGAAACATTTAAGATATGCAACAGGGTTGCATTAGACATGGAAACTAGGATGAAGATATGTGGAGCGAAAGTACTAGAAAGAATGAAGGTGGGCATACATGACCGTACATGTACCGAAGCGAAGCGAATGAATGAAAAGGACAAAATGGAGTGAAGTAGAATATAACCAAACTGAGCCAAACATGATCCTAAGACTTGTAAGTCAAGGACTAATGGAAGGACCTCAGTCATTGCGGCTGAGAGAGCTGAGGCTCGGTAGATCGTACTTTGACAGTTGCAATATACTTGAAGGTATTGTTCCAGTGTTTGATTCATTTGTTCAGTTTGTCTGTTGCCCTTGGGGTGGTATCCAGAGGTGAAGTGTGTTATAAATAAAGGGAAAAAGATGCCATTGAAAGATGGATACATATTTAAAATCATAAAAATTAGATAACACACCGAAAGTAGTACAAAAAGACCAGATATATATGCAGAACATTAAGAGATATCAATTATACAAAACCACCACAAAAAGAATTACACTCCTAGCTACATTTCCCATCTCTGTACAAATATTTTACTTGTATTATGGACACAAGACTTGGTTCCTAGCACTTTAGCACCTTGGCAGCTAAATGAGCAGAAGGTATGGAATGGAAATAGGAGATAATACAGGGGCATTAGAACCACCGGACCAAGTGGGAATTCATTGGAAATAAAGTAGGAATGGAATGGAAAAGGTCTGAAACAGATAGGGACTCAGGGAGAGGCTAGGTGGTGGCATATAAGTCACCAATTGATTCACACTTCTTACAGCATGCTACTGATATAGTGTAGCACAAGGGACAATAGAGGATCAAAGAAAGAAGGTCTAAAAGGCATTTCCAATTATTTTCCCTATTTCCAATAACCTGGTTATGACATACATGACTGCCTAACTTCATACAGCATGGAAATCCATCACTTCTATCCAGATTCAGTTATATTTCCTTTTTCTCTTCATTAGTAACTAGGTATCAACTTCTTGTATAAGTACTACAGTGTCTCATAGGTAAATACCTAGCAAATAATTGTCAAACAATTGTTTTCTCCTTGTTTGAACTGGTGCTCAATCACTACTAAATCATTACTCTACCATTTCACACCCATCATTCAAGTTCTGGATCACTCCAGATAGGTTTTTATCACTCAGGATCAGCTGCTCATAACGTTTGGAGAAGAACAGACTGCAAGTTCAATTATTATTGAATTTACAGCATTCCCAGAAATCAGTACCAAGCTCCCAGTACTGGCACTAAAGTGCCAGATTGACTGGAAAGCCTCCGGAAGTCCTGTTGCCAGAACAACAAGACACTTACATCATTAGAAATTATAACAAAATGTTATATTAGTGAAGGATCACACTGAGTCATTAATCTCTGCATTTATTCATAAACTCAACAAAGTGGAGCTTCATGTCAAGAGCCTTTCCAAGGGATTGAAAGAAGGATGATACAAACTCTGTGCCATGGTCTGAGGTGATGTGGGATGGAACTCCATGCTTGGAGAACACATGGATTACAAGGAGCTTTTCAAGTACCAGAGCATTGATTATGTTGACAGTGGGGATGAAGATGGTTTGTTTGGTGAGTCTGTCAATGATGATGAGGATGGTGTGATATCCAGAGGATGGTGGAAGTTTTTTGATAAAATCCATGGAGATGGAGTTCCAGGGACATTCAGGGATAGGGAGTTGCTTGAGTAGTCCATAGGGGCAATGTCTCTGTGATTTAGAGCACATGCAAGTAGTACAAGACTTAATATAAGACTTAATGGAGGTGCAGAGCTTAGGCCAAATGTAATCTCTATGGATGAGTTTGAGCATGCAGTTCTGTCCAAAATGTCCTGATATAGGGTGATCATGTTTGTCTTGCAGTACCTGGAGTCAAAGGTCATCAACATCAGGGACTGTGGAAAAATATTCCAGGTTTTTGTGGTCTGTGACAATGTCAATTGCTTCCAAGGAGCCTTCTAGGTAGTGTCACCAGCATTTGAATGCTTCAAAAATTGCTAGCAGTTCCTTATCATGGACATCATAGTTTAGTTCCAGAGGTGTGAAGGTTCAAGAGTGGAAAGTGATTGGGTGGATGTCATTGTCTTCTGGAGATATTGTTGACAGTATGGCAGCAAGTGCATAGTCAGAGGCATTGGTTTCAATGATGAGCAGGGATCCAGGGATCCAGTGGGTGAGCACAATGACCAGTTGTGAAGGCCTTTTTCAAGGTTTTGAAGGAACTCTGGCATGCATCGGTGAAAACCCATGGAGTGTCCTTGCGGGTCAAACAGGTTAGTGGAATGGTAAGATCAGAGTAATTGAATATGAAATGGCAATAGAAGTTTGCAAATCCAAGGAAGGACTGCATATATTTGACTTTTGGGGGTTCAGGCCATTCCTGAATTACTTTGACCTTGTCATCAGTCATGGTGAGGCTGTTAGGTGAGAGGATGTATCTGAGGTATTCTACAGTGTCAACATGGAAGAAGCACTTTTCTGCACATGTGTACAGGTGATTCAACTGGAGTCACTGGAGTACATCTCAAAAATGTCCTCTATGTTTGTCTAGGTCATTGGAGTATATGAGGATGTCATCCAAGTAAATGAGGACTGACATGTTGAGGAAGTCAGAGAAAACATTTTTCATGAAGCATTGAAATGCTGTGGAGGACTGTTAAGGAGGTCCATTACTCTGGGGAGTGGATAGTGGTCCTTTTTTGTGATTTTATGAGCCCTCAAAAATCGATGCAGAGTCAAAGAGTGCCATCCTTTTTATGAGAAAATAAGACCAGAGCTCCTCCAGGGGACCTATAAGGGTGGATGAAGCTCATGGAGACATGTTCATCTAGAAAATCTCAAAGTGTTTTTAGTTCACTCTGAGAGAGGGAATAGATCAGACTGAAGGGAGATGTTCCATCTTCAAGTTCAATCTTGAGGTTGTAGAGCCTGTGCAGAGCCACTGTGTTGGCTTTGGCCTTACTGAAGACATCCATGAAATCATGGTATTCATCCAGGATGCCAGTCATGTTGACCAGAGCATTGTTCAAGTCTAACTTGTCAGATGCTGAGATCAGTAGTTGGAAGGTTTGCATACCATCCATTTTGGAAATCCAGGCAAATGCTGCTCCATTCACCAGGGTGATTTTGGAAGCAATGAGCAAGGTCAGAGTTGGAGGGTCAGATGAGTGTGGAAATGATGTTGCTGGCTCAGGTGGCACCATAGACTCAGCTGCAGATGGAAAACTGAACGTAATACTGCCCAAAGCCCAGTCAATCAATGGATTGTAGTGGGTGAGCCAGTTGTGTCCAAGAACTGCAGAACAGCTGGAGTCCAGCAGAGTTATGAAAAATGTAATGGGGTGTTCCTCCCCTTTATGGAAGTGAACTGGAAGGTCAATTGCCTTGCAGATGACTGAGTTGGTCAATCCATGAAACAGGCAGAGTGTAATAGGATTGATGTTGTAAGTACAGAGTTGGTGATTGGATGCAAAAATGGAATCTAGGAAGCAGTGAGTTGATCCTGAGTCAATAAGCATGCTGATATGTTTATTAGGAATTAATTCAGAGTTAAGTCATATAGTCAGAGAGTTTGGACTGGAAAGAGTAGATGTGTTGAGATGTAATTCCATTCTTGCACCATGGGTATCAATGCAGCCCTCAGCTGGTGCCAGAGTTGGAGGGCTGCTTAGGTGTTTTTTGAATCTGAGGCGGTCTTGGCATTGGAGTTCTTTTTGTCAGACAATTTGCTGTCTATTGTGGAAGCAACTCGTCCTTTTACAGCAGAGGAGGTCAATTTGGGACATTCCTTTGCTATGTGACCTGTTCTACCACAGAAGAGACAGAGGTTCTGCTTGAAGCAGCATTGTCACTCCTTCTGAGTCAGTTTACTGTCTTTGCCTAGTTTTGACACTAGTGTCAGGGGACAACCTGTTTCAAGCCCCAAGCCAAAACAAACACATCTCAGCCCAGAATGGACCAAGTGACCCAAGGTTTTTGGCAGGACCTTCCGAACCTTCAGCACCCTTGGGCCTGAGAAACAGCTCAGCACTTACCCACGAAGTTTCCAAGCTAGGAGCCAAGAACTGAGGTAGGAAGCTGAGGACCGAGGAGGGCTGGGAAGAGACCCACTCAACCTGAGGTCAAGTCACTTAGGCTGAAGGAAATACCTTGGTTCAGGTCCAGCCCTCGAAGAGTCACATCTGAACCTCAGTCCAGGTCCCAGGAGATTGGCTCCTGAGACGCTCGGTATCTATAGACTGGTATGCATACCTTTGGGCCCAAGAGAAGGGTAAGGTATGATGATGAAGTAGAGAATGGACCGTTGGTATATAGATCAAATGGCTCACTAGCAAGGGACCCTAAGCTTTCCTCTTAGGATTTCCCCCTTGCTAGGTGAGACTCCCTTATTGTACATAGGATGATATCTCTTAGGATTTCCCCCTTGCTAGCACTGTGTGATGTTCCACAAGTGCAACATGTTGTAAAGTGTGAAGAGGTTCTATTAATAGTCCCATTAGTTACCCACCTAGTTACAAGTTACCGCGACATTACTCCTCAGCACCTTAGTATTTACCTATAAGTAGCTCACATGTACTATAGTAAATGCTTATTGGTACAGAAGCCCAGTCACTCCAGTGTTGAGTCTGGTGTTTTAGTGGCCATTGAGCCAAGTGTCTCATCATTTTCCTGTTACTGTCTCAAGTGCTTGCTTCCCATATTTTTACACAACAGGGGTTGCCCTTACAACTAGGTCCAAGGTCTTCTTGGCAGTATTCAAGGTATTGTTGTTGGGGGTGGACTTATTCAAGTTGTTGCTGTTGCTGTTGTTATTTGACATCTTCCTGTTATTGTTGGAATTTGTTGACAGCATGGTGGGAGTTTTGCCCTTATCTTGGTGGCAGTCCAAGGTTTTCTTTGAGTTGTTCTCTTGAGCAACTTTGGAGCATCATTCCCAGTAGCAGGCATTGAAGGATTGGGTGAGGGATTGAAGCTCATGCAACATGCTAGGTTTACCAACACGAGCTACTTCATCCTTGATTCTTGCTGGAAGTCCATTATAGAACTGGCAGCAGAGTGTGGCATCTCCCCAATGGACACATGTAGAGAGGTGGTTAAACTCAACCAGGTATTTGGTGACTTGTTGGTTGTCATGCATGTGGAGGGTTTTGAGGTCAGCTTCTGCTTTGCCAATGGGATCATGGGGTCCAAAGTTGTCTTTCAACTCAGACATGAATTCTGAGTAATTGTCTATCCAATAGGGGTCAACATCAGAGGAAGGGTGGGTTTGAACCAGTCTAACATGGTTCTGTTCAGGTAGGACAGCACATAAGAGACTTTTGCACTGACAGTCAATAAACTTTAGATTACATTGAACCGAAAATGGCTTGAGTTTATGACTGTCAGAACCATCAAAGGTGTCTGGTTCTTGGACCTTGGTCCAGGGTGATGACTTCTTTGGCAAGGACAAATTGTGAGCCAACATGGTGATGGCCTCAGTGGAGTTAGGGACATCATTCTTTGATGATGATGCTCTCAGAGGATTCAGAGCTAGGAAAAGGTTGGATGGAGACTGAGGGGGGGTTGTGATCAGAGGGTGTGTTAGGGGGGTTGGGCATGTCTGGATTGGATGCTTGTGCAGGGTTTTCAGGGTTAAGTGGGGTTAGGGGTGAGTGAGTACTTGGGAGCATAGCTGGGACATTAGGTACACAGCATACAGATACTTCTGAAATGGTTCCAAGGGTACCAGTGCATATATTGCTTCAAGTGCTATGTTTCATAGATGACAAAGAGTGAGAGTTTGAATACACTGTTAAGTCCAGAGTCAAAGACATCTTGTCCAGAGGTTTTATAGAGTGGCTGAGCTGTTGAAGTTGAACTGGGGTACCAAGTTGAAAAGACTTGGCTTCAACTTATGTGTTGTGCCCTCTTATATTGTCTTGTTCTTGTATTTATGGAGATGTCAGAGCAGAGATACTGAGTGAGTTCACGGAGGTAACAAGGAGGAGACTAACTCAATATTCAAACTAGAGAACTAGCTAGGAATACATGGAGGTTTAAATACATTTGGGGAATGGGATTAATATGGAACGGGGTCATCAGAATGTGGAAGAGTAACTACATTAGGATGCAGGGGTGCTAAACAAGAGATGGGGTCATGTGTAACTATGGAACATACTAGAAAATGATGTAAAAGATAATAGAAAGGATGATGTGGAGGTCCATGTGTGTGACATGGAGATCCATGTGTCAGATTGGTTTGAGGATGACAGGGATGGAGTATGGAGTGTATGGAGATCATGTGGAAGGCCCAGAGGGTGTCTGACATACAGAGTATGATGGAGGGTTAAGTGCAAGCCAGAGGGTGTGTGGAGGCAGATGACTAAGGATGCTAAGGTGGAGATTTGTTGGAGGTAATCTGGGATCTAACATTGACTCAGGATCAACTCACTGTTTCCTAGACTCTCCATTTTTGCATCTAATCATCAACTCTGTACCTACAATATCACTCTGATACCCCTCTACTTGTTCAACAGATAGACCAACTCAGTCATCTGAAAGGCAATCAATCTCCTGGTTATCAGGGGACCACCCATTGCATGACCTGAACCAATGCTGAACCAATTTGCCTATACTGACAGTTACTGAGCCAAGCCACACATACAGACTATAAGAGCAGTGACAGTCACTTGGTCCAACCATGCAACATCCCAAACCAAGCAACCAAGATGTCAGTCTGAGTACCAGAATACTGGATACAGATTGTGGGGCCATCATACCTTAGGGCCCAATCAAGGGGTAAGGTACACTGAGGAAGCAGAGAATGGACAGCAGGTATATAGGTTGCATAGCTCACTAGCAAGGGACCCTAAGTTTTCCTCTTAAGATTTCCCCCTTGCTAGCCTCAGCTGTGTGACCTTGGTAACCTTGTTGAGTGCTTCAGGGGTTGTCCTTACATCAGGAAAACTTTGACCAATAAGGACTGGGAGTCGTGTTACTGTATGACCATAGGCAGCTTCAGTCTAAATGAAAGTGACTTGGATAGCCTTGCCTCACTTGCTTATGTAATGCCAGACTCCCCCTCCTCTATAACTGCAACAGCCTCAGCAATGCACGCACTACCAAGCTCCTGAGCTGAAATGGATGTCAATGAGTGCTTCCAACAGTTAGAACAAGAGTTGGCAGCAAACCAAGCAGCTAATGCTGAAATCAGCAATGTCTTAAGAGCAATAATGCAGAAATTAGAAAGTGACCCAGAAATAAAAGAGAGAGAGAGTTCCTTGATCCTGAAGATGACCTGGTGCCAAGCATGCATGAACCAAGGATACTGAGCCCCTTGCTCTTGGCAACCTCCCAAATTAGACCAGCATCCCCCTCAGACTTTGACCATAACTGTGACAAAGGCTGTACATTCCTCAACTCCTGCAGCATCTACTTCATGAAATGTGGTGATCACTTCCCAAATGACCAGGCTTGCATCCACTGGGCCCTCTCCTTATCCAAGTCCAACTGAGTGGCTTGGTTTGCTAATAAGGTCCTCTAAGCTGAGAGGTCTGGCTGATCTCACTACCCATATTGGAACACCTTTGAGGCCAACTTCATCAACTGTTTCTGTCCAAAGAATGAACAACTCTCTGCCCTTACAAGACTCAAGGAGATGGGGTGGTACCAGGGTAAAGATTTGGTGGAAGAGTAGATTGACTGGTTTGTGAAGCTGATAGACCTGGCTGAGTACCATGACAGCAAGATGATCATGATCAAATTCTGCAAGGGTCTCTAACCCAGCATGCAGAACAGGGTGGCCCTATCGGGGACTGGAGCACCAGACTCAACAATCCAAAAGGATGGTATGAGGGGGAGAGGAGGATCATGAGGAACCAAGAAGTGAACAATGTGTTCACCAAAGCAAACCAAAGTAGCTCACATGCAACACCTCAGCCCCCCATGGTACCCCCAAAGCCCAAAGGTGATGTGGACAGGCTCCCAAGCCTTGGCAACCCTTCAGCAAGCCCCACCACCTGTCCTCACAACTCCAAAAGATGGCCCAGCTCCCATGGATGTTGACTGGACCTGAGAGCATGTCATGCAATCAGGAACCTGCCTCCAGTGCAAGAAACTGGGACACTATGCCCAAGAATGCCCTCTATTGATTGACATTCAGACCATGGGTGTAGAAGAATGGTTAGAGCTGCTACTGGAACTATTAGCCCTGGCCAATATGATGAGTGCTCAGAGACTGAGATAGAGACTGAGGTAGCAGAAATGTTAGAAAGGGAAGAAGAGGATTTTGGAGCCTGCAGTAGATGAATAGTGTGCCTCCACTGCCTGTACATAACCAGTTCTCATGTTTGGAAGTTGTGAGGGTGACACTATTGAAAAGGTCACAACAATTAAATACTCCAATATTTATGAGCTGATAAGGGATAATCCACCTTGTGTAGTGGTAATCCTCAGTTTATACAAAGGTTACTAGTGACAAATACATAGAAAACCCACCTGGTGTAGCGGTAATCCTCAGAGATCAAGCTAAGGGGTAACCCTCATACCAGTCACAACCCTATACCCTACTCTGGCACCTATTACATAATCGGAAGATGCAAGATAGGGGTACATAAACAGGAAACAACAAACTGAACAGATGAACTCCAAGCTGAACCCTGACAGCAGTAGAATGTGAAACAATCCCCATTTGACCAAACTGAGCTGAGACCAAAACAGCCACACTAAAACCTGACACCCCTAGACCTTCCAAACTCCCTTGGGGCTGGCTCCAAAAGTGGGAACAAAAACTCCCAAAAAAGTATATAATCACAGCTGACCCAAGCCCTAAGTCTCTCATCATCAAGGTCAAGATTCAGACAATGGACACAGTCAAAGTCAAGTCTGGGCCTGCCCTCATCAATAGTGGAGCTGCAGAACTGTTCATGAATTGAACCTACACTGAATGCCACTGCCTTGCCACCTGGAAACTTCAACAGCCAATTCCCATCTACAATGTGGATGGATCTCCCAATAAAGCAGGATCTATTCAAGAGGCCATTGATGTGATTCTCCATGTGGAAGGCCACTG
>QFEC01018872.1:0-18366 GCA_003316585.1 Gomphus bonarii | reverse complement strand
CCATGAACCTTCCTTGATCCAGATTAAGCCGAAAGACTTCATGGCCAGTCGCGGACACAAGTACATCACAGGACGGATAATGGTAACCCAGGCTTCGACCAAATCGTGGTATGCGAGTGCGGTGATGAAAACCACCTTGCGTATGGACCTCAAGTGTCCGGTCGGTCTGCAGATGAATGGTTTTGGTCCAATCATCTGAGAGTATCTATACCATCTGTTATCAGTAAACGAGCTGTCAAGAATAATATACGAGATAGAACCGTATACTCACCAGAAAATCCATATTTTCTGCATCAGAATGTCTTTCAAACTTGAGCGACAATTGGTCCAGATCCCACACTCGCATCTGGGGTTTGTATACTCCGGTAGCAATGATATGATGACCATCTCGGGTTGTGCGTATTCGATTGCTAGCCTCAGGGAATTCGAAATGTTGAATAAGGTCAATTGTTCCTTCAACATGTTCCCGAACCGTTCGTTTTCCCTTCCCTTTGGCTGCCCGTTTCCGTATCAGCCAGTCAGGAAGTGATGACGCTGAACCACCAGAATCTCCGTTGATAGTGTAAACCTTTACAGTTTCAACCATCTAGATATTAAAAGCTAAGTGAAGAGTACAACCTACAATATAGCAATTTTCTTAGGGTCACGTGACTCGAAAGTGCAAATAGCAGGTATCAATTGAACCAAAATCACAATAAATCCCTTGATCTAGATATTGTCCTACAAACCGCCCTGGTTCTTTCCTCATCGACCAAACCAGTCGTATTCCATGCCAGGACTATATCCAAGTCGCCAAGCCAGGCTTTGGAACATATACCTCATACCCTCGTAGTCGGGCTTGGCTTCGAAAGCTAGGGACCTGGCGTGCCTCAAGAAGGTTGCAAATTCTATGGGCATCCCTTCGCAAAGGACTTCAATGGGGGTATTCCGTTTCGCCCGTCCAATGGGTTTATAGTCGTCATGCCCATCTAGGCCCTTCTGCTCGGCATTGGTTAGGCCAGTGATGCATTCATTGCCTAAACGGGCTCACCTGAAGTGGTGGCCAAGGAAGATCACCTTGAAGGCAGTCAATCAATATGTAAGCTAAGGCCTCCATGTCGTTGCGTCGACTTTGTTCTGTATGAGCATCAATCAACTCCAAATAATTCAGAGATTCTACACTAATCAACAAACCAAGTCCTTCATGTGTCCCAATACTGGCATACCGGGGATTACCCCAAAAGCCTTTATTTGTCTGCCAAGGAATATGAAAACCACGTTCGTCGCGATATACTTTTGCCATGCCCAGGTCTATGATATAAATTGTCTTGTCCCAGAGTTCACGACCTATAAGGAAATTGTCTGGTTTCAAATCTCTATGTGACCATCAAAAACGTTGCCTTTTTTCCATATAAAACTTTGGACTAACCGGTGAATCATCCCATTTGCGTGCAAGGATTGGACACGACTGATCTAGAGAACGAGTGCGGGACATAAACAACAATAAGCAAATTTCAGGACTGATGTCATTTACCAGCTGTTCGGCAAGCATGAGTACAGTGGGTAGACTGAAACGGCCACCACACGCATGTAGGACGCTAGAGAGGCTCCTTCCGAGGACGGGAAGTACCAAAACATTGCAGTCTCGTACAGTTCCGAACCACTGGAGTGTGTAAGGATCAGAAGGGGGTAATGCACCACTCAAGTCGTACCTTCATGACAGGCACGCCAGCCGAGCCTCGTAGTTTTGCATACATCTCACTCTCCAGCTTCAGCATAGGCACCTGTGCTTTTACTGATTCTAGCTTGATCGCAACTTGTCGGTTGGAGACGAGATCTACCCCAAGGTAAACTTCACCAAAGGTCCCCGAACCAAGTTTCTTGATGGTCTGATAATTTCCGAATACCTCTTGAAGCCTGCCAGTAGTCGGTTTTATGATTACGGCACCCTATAACCAATCATTAAACGTGGCTCAAGGAAAAAAAAAAAATTAACAAACTTGAGCGGCTCCCCCAGCGTTCACATTCAGATCTACAAGAGCTGCCCGAGGAGTCTTTTTAGGTCTCGCAGGTGCGGTAGTCTTCTTTGCTTTGGGTTTCAATGTCTTTTTGGCAACAGCTTGTTCATCGAAATCATTGTCGGACGACACGTTTTCCTTCTCCCGATGTAGCTCATTTTTAGTGACACGTGCTTTGAGAGTGCGTGATTTACGAGGTGGTTTGGCGGTGGCATTAAGAGCAAGGATATATGCACATTCTTGACCCGCGGGTCGGCGAGCATGTTCGATCCTGCAGAAACTTTCAATCCTCCAATTTGGAATGTGCTTAAATATACCAACAAAGGATCGTCATTGACCTCCCAGCCAGATAATGTTGTGTCACAATACATGCAGGTAGCGGTATCGTCACCCGGAGTGTTGTCTGGTGTAAAGACAAAGCCTGCATTTGCCATCTAAGGTTCTAATAGTGAACCATTACATGTCAGAGTCATATATATCTTGCATACCTTCTTTGCGTTACATCCATGTGAAGGTGAGCCGTGTGGCCACCATTTGCTATCTTTGCTACCAAATGAATCTACCCGAGCTTTTTCAAGCACGCGAGAGGTTGGGATTCGGCCTTTGGTACGAAACTCAAAGCTTTGTTTCCGATGAAGGTCATTTTGGGGCCGGTCTTATCAGAGATAATACCTACTTTCCGTCGTCGTCTTTGTCCAGTTCTAATGCGCACCGAACCAAGGCCCATGGACATTTGGGGGAGATCTTGATGTGAATTTCATGGGGATCATCATCCGCCTCCCATTCGGCATACTCTTCTTTACAAAGAAAACATGTAACATTGTCCTGGGGAGCTAGCGTTAGTCATAACCGTTTTACATTTGATGATCTACACTTACAGGATATAATGCATAGGGATCATGATAGAACCCGGCTTCTGCAAGTGACTCGGGATAAGCTGCGAACTCTCCATTCGTCGGATGTGGCCAATCTCTAGATCCTTGAATGCTTGACCTCCGTGAGTATTTCTTTGCTTTCTTGAATGAAGCAACGCGTGCTTGTTCCGACTGCATGATTGTTGGACGCTTTGGGGATGCACTGGCAGCCTTGTTGAGAAGCCCAGTTGCTAACCTTCTTGAGGAAGAAGACGACCAGCACGACGCGTCGAATGTTCAGAGTCACGTGACCTGGTCAAATTTGTCACACGCTTAGATGCGGATTACTCTAGATTCTCTCGGGGCCATAATGCTGAGTTATCTCATACTCGATTGATCACTTGCGTGCAGGTCATTGAGCTCCGAGCATTCAAGAGTTCTTCTTGCAGCCACACTCAACAGCCAGCTTTGACTCCTCACCGCAAGGATAAAACTATCAATTATAGTCGAGTCCTGCTACCCACAAATCCTCAGTAACATGAAAAGTAGGGATTGCGGGCAAATGATATAATATAGTACCGGGGAACTCTCATGACGAGGTGAGTGACCACCGAGAAATTTTTGCTTCCGCGCTTGGCACCGTTTTCTTGACAAGCGCCTCGAGGAGGATAGGAGTATATAGGCGATATAGGCGACAGCAGTCGCATTATCTTCCTTCCGTATACTTGGCCTCTCTGACCTCGTCATGGAAGCTACCTATGCGGGAGAGACTCTTTTCGAGTCTTCCGGCCCCGGCTGGCGTAGCCTGAAGGATGTTATATTTGGAAGCGTGCGTTCAGAATTTCATTATCCAATTTCGACACTGAAGGACCTTGACGACAGATTGCGGGCATGGTCTCAAAAGTATTTGAGCACCCATTCGATTTATGCAAGGTTCGCCTCCAGTCTCAGGTCATGGACAATACACCACGGTTTAGCGGCCCCATAGATTGCCTAACTCAGACATGGCAAAAGGAAGGATTGAGGGGGCTATATCGTGTATGAATATTAGTTTCTTCACTCTAAGTACTTTTACCGATGATCTAGGACCCAGGGTCTCCCTGCTCCTATCGTTGGTGCCATGGCGGAGAATGCAACTATATTCCTTGGATATAACCAACTGCAAGATGCGATCCGACTGTGGTACAATATTCCTCACTCGACACAGCTCTCTCTGAGCCAACTAATGATTGCCGCAGCTGGGGCTGGTGGCGCCACCAGTTTTCTCTTGTGGGCCACAACTTCCGTCTTTTTTTATCAAAACTATTCTGTAGCTCAAATGTGATCATAGAACACCCATAGAACTTGTAAAGTGCAAGATGCAAGTCCAGATGCTTGCAGCAGAGCCTCCATTGCTTCTGGCATCCACCGCAGGCGCCACTATCTCGAGCCAGCCTTCCATTCGAAACCTCCAAGGCCCATTTTCCATAATCAGCGCCATTATTCGACAGCATGGCATACGGGGTCTCTGGCTCGGCCAAACGGGCACGTTTATTCGTGAAACAGGCGGCGGTGCCGCTTGGTTCGGCTCTAACGAGGCTGTCTCCTCCATTCTTCTGGATCGACTCGCGCGTAAGACCGGGAGGCCACGCGATGGGTTGAGTAAGAAAGACCTGAACTGGTACGAACTCGCATTTGCGGGTTCGTGTGCTGGTATATCGTACAATCTCGCCTTGTTCCCTGCGGACTCTGTAAAATCCGCTGTCCAGACTGAGGAGGAATTGCGTCCTGGGACACGGACGAGCATTGGCACCATGGCTGTAAAAATGTGGAGAAAAGAGGGCATTAGAGGGTTTTACGCTGGCTGTGGAGTAACGGTGGCTAGAGCGGTGCCAAGCAACGCCATGATATTTTTAATCTATGATAGCTTGAGCTCTAGATTCGGATGACTTATTATCTATACCACGGTTTAATATAATGATAATTTCATGCTTAGGGTATCTGCAAATGGTAGGCATCGATTAATCATTCATCAACCTGATAAAACGTAAGTGTAGTAGAGATCCAAGCTCCCATTTTGTGAAACAAGCCTAAGGTAATCTAAATGTCCAGATATTGTTGTTGTCAAGCTGATTAGACTGGCAAAACGGTGTTAAATACTATGTCCCAAATCTTACCTAAAACGATAATTCAGCACAAGACTGTCGAGGAAGTAGACAACGTACTGGTGACGCCAAATCCGAGCTCAAAATTCTTGTAATGATGAGCCAGATGATATTTTTTCTGTTCACGCATGTATGCGGGGAGTTTGGTGTGATGCAGAGCATAATGCATGCAATCGTATATAACATCTATCAGCAGGGTCGAGTTAGTGTTTGATGTGCCATGCAACAACATCCGAACGCACAGAAGGTGAAACTGCCACTAATAATCCCATTTGCGATATGAGTCGGGAAAATGATGTAGGCGAGGCGCGTAAAGGGGAAGGAAAGGACAAAGAACAACACTGGAGGCATTACGAGACGTAAACGGTCCATCGGGAGATAGTGGTGTACGCCATGGGTTAAAAAGTGGAGTACAAGGAAAGCGGGTTTATCCGGTAGCAGTTCATCAATATGGAAAAGGAACCGATGTAATGTATATTCGAGAAGGGTCCAAATAAAGTTGCCCACAAGGAAGCATACTAATGACCTGGCTACAGCTGTGCCAGGAACATTAAACAGCAACTCCAAAGAGAAGCTAGGGGGTGCTGTGTATGGAAAAGAAGACCGAGCGTACGGTGCAGAATATGACCCTTGTACGGCAGAGAGGAGCAAGAGGTAGGCGGCTATGGGAAGCCAGAACATCGGCACAACATACCATACTGTGCGCGTGAGCATCTCGAGATAATCTGGTCCAAAGAGCCGAGCGGATTCTGCGACGTGACGTGGCTGGTGAATTTGGGACAGGTAAAATGATTTTGAGAAATTGCCCTCCCACACTTGGCGCAGCAGCGGCCGTCGAAGGTCGAGAAATTCGCATTTCTCGAAGTCAGCGGCTACATCAGTATCGTCAGGGTGGAAATCATCGGTCGGCACCCAATCTGTCCGTTATCATGAGTGGATAATGACTACGATAAGTTCGGGTTCACCTTCGGCAACTACCCCTGCATCAGTTCCAATCCGCCCGACTAAAAATTCTGCCATCATGTCGAATGCAGCATCGGAATGCGAGTGTTCGCCATTCTTCATAACCTCGCCTACATCCTTTCCAGCCCACTCAAGAATTATATCGTCCCCTCCTGGGTGGTCAAGTAGAAACGGGGTGACGTTGTAAACGTTGCCATTGCGAACAATCCAGCAATCGTCTGGTTTATGGTGTTGAAGGACATCTTCAAGAGTGTAAATTTTGAGTCGCAGTCGCTGGCTTGCCCTCGTCGTCATGGTTCGACTGTGGAATGCGGGCGCTAATGTGACGTATAGGAATCCAACCAAATTTACCCGCCGCTTGACAGCGCTTCCCAAACCAGAATCCAGCTGATTTAAGCATCTGCAAATGATTGTTACTAGAGCGAAGCTGACATCAGTATTGATCTGCCACTGTCTACATCTAGATTCTAGACCAAGCTATGGCGGTACAAGACCAGCGCAAAAATGTTCGCAATCACTACTTGAATGGCTATCCCTGGATCCCCAACGTTCTGCTCTCGCACTTTCATTGTACTTGTCGGCTGGCTCAGACAAGCAGTGTCTTACGCTCCATTCCTCTTTCTTGCCTCCGTCGCACTACCGGTAGCCTCCCAATACACCTACGCCGATAGCCTTCATCACCTTAAACCCGTCTTGTCAGATTCAACATGCGGACTCGAGAAAGCATTTTCTCTGGAGAATCATCTCGAAGTCTGCCTACTGACGCGCGACATCCCTGTGATAGAACCTCCACTCTCAGCATATTCAGTCAGAGCTGAACCATGGACAGAAACGCCATCTTGTATTCGAACCTTCGATGGGTCTAATATATTCTGTGTCTATACCAGTTCCACATTTGCTGGTGGTCGTGGAATTTCCCTATTTTCCACACCTTTTGTGGCAGAGCAGATTGCACAAAGTCCCGCTTTCGCCAATCCAAATGCTCTGGAAGGGATAAATGTGCTGTCCAACCCACCGTACGTTTCCCAGCCTTTACCCGGTCGTGGTATAGGGTTGATCACGAACCGCACTCTGCACCGTGGAGATAATATCTTCTCCCACTCGCCCGTTCTCATTATTCATCGTGCAACATTCGACGCACTCATTGATAAGGATCGGCTTGCATTTCAGCATGCTGCTGTGAACCAGCTTCCGAGAGCTTCGCGGGAAATGTTCCTTGCTCTCCATGGCCATTTTGGTGGGGACCACGTTGATGATGTCATCCGTACAAATTCGTTCCAGGTGTACCTTGGGGAGAACGAAGAGCCCCACAACATCATCTTACCCGAGACGTCTGTGTGTATAACCAATTTTTCCAGCGATAAATTGTGACTCATTCAAAAAACCAAGCGTCTGAACCATGATTGTCGACCCAAGTATATTTGATCATATCCCTAACCAATCTGAGGTGTCTGACCTTGCTTGATCGTAACAGTGCTCATTATTATTTCGATGAGTACACGTTATCACACCATGTCCATGCCATCCGCACAATTCACGTAGGCGAAGAACTAACTATCTCATGTGAGAGCCTTCGTCTTTTTTTCGAGACCATTTCTCCTCACACGGATTCCTGAAGACATCGATGAAATTGCCCAGCGCAGCAATCGTCAAGAACTGATTAAACAATCCTGGGGATTTGATTGCTCTTGCTCTCTATGTAGCCAACGAGAATTCTTCATACGCGAGTCTGACAAAAGACTCCAACTCATCTCCGACCTTCAAAATCAGCTCGGCGACTGGACCAAAGAGTCCACTGCGCACCCAAAGATGGCAGAGACACTTATTTCCTTGTACGAGCAAGAACGCTTGCATGCATCCATTGCGGTAGCCTACACTCATGCTGCGCTGGCCTACAACGCTGTCAGAGATGAATACGCCGCCTTAAAGTACGCTACGCTGGCCGTAGAATTCGGCATTTTGAACACAGGCCCAGATGATTCGGATCTGCATGCGGCGCGACAGCTCATGGAGAGTCCCAAAGATCATTGGAGTTGGGGAGTACGCATGCTTTGAGTTGCATGTCTACTACACATATGGTGGGGGTTAGTAATTATAAGCGTCGTGATATGCGTCAACACAGGTTTCCGCATCGATTCCAGACAGACACATAGAATTAGTCCCGGGTTGTGAGGGGAAGTTAGTACTAGTTGGTGACCGAGTGGCATAATTGATTGAGGTCGCGGACACAGCACTATATTTACAGGGGATAGCAGAAGAGCAATTAACACATGCAAAGGGAAAAAATATTTAGAAAACGTTTGTGATACTCACACAAGCAGTGGGGTGATGAGCGACACCTCAGCGACCTCCGGATCCATGATTACGTCCCCAGGGATCCGTCCAAGTGAGAGAAGGTTGCTCTCTAATTTCGGGGCATAAACCACATCTAGCAGGGTGGTGGGGAGGGCGGAGGCTACTATCATACCAATTCCATACTTTTTGCAGAGTGGTTCTGGGACTTGCTTGCGTCTGTGTGTAATTCACTGGTATGAGAGACTGCCCCCAGAAAACACCAGTTCTCTCTCATACCTGTTGGTGTAGTAGTTGCTTGTATAGCTTCATTGTTTGGTGTGGATGTGTAACCTTGTAAATGCATTTGAGAAAATTAATACAATTAGCACAAATCAGATGAACCACCCCATGCACTAATGTAAGTACACCATCCAAAGCATCAACATGCCACGAATGACACATCTTCCCCACCAGAAAAAATAAGATCTTGAATCATTTCCTATATAAGCTGATAACATACTATAGGAAAAGATGGAACTGAGGCTCATTGCTGCAAAAAAGGCTTGCTTACATTGTACTGTGAGTTTAATGAACAGGATGTGTGGTGGCGGCAGGAATAATAGAGAGAGGGTGGGAGGGAGGATAGTAACCTCCTACAAAATACCTCTAAAGATGATGGAAACTGAGTTCCCTGTGAGAGACATGCTGGACAGGGTTGTGGGTACTTCACGACGTGGCAAGTTTAATTAGTTCATCAAATAATAATGTGGAGTGGCATCACAAGTGGGTGGGGATGAGATAAAGGTGGGACAGGAACGTAAACATACTATAGGGTTTCTTATAATATGAGTGATTTTGTACTTGTTTCAGTCGTGATCCAGATGGAATCTCCTGCAGTGCGGCCTTGTGCAAGCCTGTGTGACACTGATGAATGGAGCAGCAGGCGTAGCTTAGGTTATTGAACAAGCATGTCGATTATCGTATGGTTTACAGACAAGGATGGTCTTACCGTTTCCGTCACTCAACTGGTGCGAGTGTAGCAGCATGGTGGTCAATGATGAGTTTCACAGTGGTATTTATCAGTCACTCAATTCCAACTACACATTGCATCTAAATGAAAATTAATTAATAGCTAACCATCAATATCATTGCATTGCCTAGTATTACAAGGAGCTTTTAATCACTTTATTGACTAGAATATGAAATACGAGACAAGATAATCAATGTTCAAAAATGCTCACTCAGAAAATTTGCAAACAGTTTGCTCCAAATGCATGGCAAACCGAATAATGAGAATGTGCTCCCCATGGTATTATATCGCGTAGACTTTACCCGTTGAGATCTGGTAGAACTGACTGGCTACTTTGAATAGATATTGTGCTGTGATGGAAAAAACGGGTTTTTGTGTATCACCATAGAGGACCTGTATATTTCTCCATCCATGTTCATGAGTACGTCATTCTTCAGGATCTCAAGTCTGCCAAATCGACTGTAATACACAGCTAAATTATGTGATGGCTTCTGACTCTACAAGAGGAAAAGTTCCAGACAGATGGGCATCTTGCATCATTGGTTGAAAAACATAGGATGTGTCAGAGGTGCTAGTCGTGAGTCACAAGTATTATAAACAAACCATCATGCTCGCTTGGGGTGTCGTGTCAACTGATTCTGACTCTTTGCAGTTCGCATCCGCGTTCTCGACCGCGACGAGAGGAAGATGACACGATGAATGGGTGTTGCACTGAACAACTTATCGTGTCGTTAAAATCTTAGCTTAACCAGCTATCTCATTATCATCTGCTACGATGTGTCTCGTAGAGCCGTTCTTTGGGGTGATGGGGAGGGGTTACTTGCAGATCACCATGACAGATCATCGTAATACACAATGATGGAGAGGAGGAGATCAACCACTTCCCCAGTCCACTTACACATTTCCCGGTCTCAAAATTTCCCGGATGACCTCCATCAGTATGCTCGCTTAAAAGTAGTTCCTACATTAGGCTCCGCACAACGCTTCGCCTCGCTGCTAGGAAATTGCTTCAAGCGATGCACTGTCTATATAATATATCACTTTAGGACATTCGCTTGCACTCCGACAACACGCTGTAAGTGCTGGTGGATGAGAGGGAAAAATATGTAATAATGTAATCATCTTCGTGGCAATGGATAGTCGGTCTCACATTAGTGAAACCCCTACACCACACGCTTCCTGAACATGCTCTCATAAGGCCACGATTTGGTTGCAAAGGGAAAAGTTATGGTAATCATCATTCACCCCCAATCTCCGTGATATATAATCGTCACTGTGATAGTAGACACTGCCCAGCCTCAAGGAGCCTCAACGTTGGTGATACCAAGGTAATTCTCAGCCGCCGTCCCGAGTGTGTAGTCCATAGATTGTAGATTGTGTTTGTCAGTGCTTCAAGCCGTTCATAGAGTGGAAGGAAAGACATATCCGGGGTCTGCAACATTACACACTCTAAACGAGATTGGCTGTAAATCATAATATTTTGATCCAGAAGACCACCTTGGTATTTTTCAATTTCATTTTCATTATCTCAACACTTTCGCCAACCCGGTATGTCAAGTAATTCGTATTTCTGATAAAAATATATGAGTAATACCCAATGCCTAGATAGTACACTTTATATATCTAAAATACTCCCTAATCTGATCCATCGCATCATCATGATAATTTCCATGGCCTTCGATTTCTGTCTCGTCAATAATTTCTTCCTCGTTTTCAGGCCTGTCTCTCGTTTTCGCTCCTTGCGCATCGGCTTCATGGGGTCTCTTTTCTGTGGAAAGCCCGTCCAAAAAGGTATTTGGCAGATGTCAGTCTCTTCAATAGATTCGGGCGAATGGAGTTGCCTTGTCCACTCGAGGAATTCACGCTGGGTAGTGGTCTAAAATTGGAAGTCGACTGATGGGCAATCATGTTGGTAGACAACACCTCTGAGATTTCATCAGCAACCGACGAGATCGTTGATCGTTTTGATGGATCGATTGCGCAACAGTTCTGAAATATTTTCCACAATCTATCATCGAGAGCTTTGACATCAGGAGGTCGTGATGGAAGCTGATGATGAGCAATTTGGAGGAGTACTCGAGCCTCATGTTTAGCTTCCTGATATGGTAGTTCGCCAGTTAGGATTTCCTGGAATGTTAGGATCAATCACTCGACTTGTGAAAGAGAGATGATTAAACTAACGATAATGGTCATCCCGAACGCCCATACATCGCTGTATGTGGTGACTTGTTGTCCTTCAAGGAGTTCCGGGGACATCCACCTTATGGATCCTGCAGACATGGATGTAGTCATTCCTCCGATTTCTAGTAGTATCTTCGAGAGACTGAATTCGCTGATGAATGGCATGCCATCAGAGGAAACAAGGACAGAATTCTAGAAGTAGTAATGAGTTTGGAAACGACACGACAGAATTGCAACATGTCCTACAGCTCGGATATTTCCGTGCACTACAGCGGGAATACGAGTGTGGAGGTATCGAATGCCTTCTGCAATTCCTGCAAGCTTTTGGCTGCAGTGTTAGTTCAGTCGGTCACGTGGAATTATTGTATCTTACCAAGGGGAGCCGATCCATTTCGGGGTGGCTAGTGATATAATCCATGACCGTGCCGTTATCCATCCAAGGTGATACAAGACAAGGAACAAGAATTGTTTCAGAGATCTGTTCTAAGCAAACTCCAAGTAATGGGAGGATATTGGGATGTGTAAGTGAACCCCATGCGCGACATTCTCGTTCAAGTCGCTTAGAGTATTTGTGGGAATTTATTCCAAATTGACGTATAATTTTGATGGCGACCTTGCGATCCTCTAACGTACCTTTCCAGATATCTGAGTAACCACCTGGTTGAAGTCTTCAGTACCACGATGGAAAAAAAAAAGAATGACCAAAAAAATTTACCACCCGATGCAGGGTAGTCTCCTTGTCTTTGGACACCCCCATGGATGTACCGGACGGATAGTGAAATGCAGACGTCCCAGTAATCGATCATATAAGCTGACGGGGTGATAACAAAATTGCCTAATGGTGTGCGTTCTATTTTGAGTTCGGGAGGAAGGAATGGTGTGAATCCATATATAAGCAAGGCGTCTTCAGTATAAATGGCTGATATTCGCTCCACGATGCCTATAACATCAATGCTTCCAAAGATGTCACTATAAAACCCAAAGGAAAGCAAGAAACGTCTCACCGGCCATTCTCAAAGTCGTTAAGAATGCTGAGAAATTGTGAGTATATATGGGGAAATTTGCAAAACCGTTTCTCAATTGATCGACAGTACTCAATGACTGGACCTCGAGGACGAGAGGGGATTATGACAGGAGATGAAACATGCGAGATTTGATCAGCAACTGATGAGATCGTGGATCGGTTCGATGGCTCAAATGCACAACAGTTCCGAAATGTTTGCCACAATTTATCGTCAAGAGCCTTGATATTATTGGGTCGTTCTGGAAGCTGACGCTTGATAATGTGATTAAATATGTGGGCGTTCTTAACTTCCTGGTATGGTGGTTTTCCTGTTATAATTTCCTGCAATGCTATGAACATACCCGCTAAAATTGAAAGTAATTAAAACACACAATAATTGTCATCCCAAAAGCCCATACATCGCTGTATGTGGTGATCGACCCTGATTTGTCTAGCAGTTCCGGAGCCATCCACCGTGCCGTTCCTGTTAGCGTGAATTCAGTCATTCCTCCAGCTTCAACTAACATTCTCGAGAGACCAAAATCGCCGAGGAATGGTGTGCATCCGAAGAAATAAGGACATTTCCCTTAGCGTAGTCATGAGTTTAGAAACCAAGACGGAAGTGTAACAAGTCGTACGGCTCGGAGATCTCCATGAACTACGGGTGGACTACGGGTGTGGAGATATCGAATGCCTTCTGCAATTCCTGCAAGCTTTAACTGCAGTGTTAACTCAGTCGATAAAATACAATTATCGCAACTTACCAGGGGGAGACGGTCGATTTCGGGGTGGCTAGTAATATAATCCATGACGGTGCCGTTACCCATCCAAGGTGATACGAGACTGGGTACAAGAGTCGTTTCTGAGATGTGCTCCAAACAAACTCCAAATAATGGGAGAATATTAGAATGAGAGAGTTCGCCCCAAGTGTGACATTCTCGCCAAAGTCGTTTGGAGTAGTTGGGATCATCCTTTTTATATCGCCGGGGAATTTTTATGGCAACATCACCATCCTCAAACGTGCCTTTCCACACATCTGCAAATGCACCTGGAGTAATTCTTCAATATCGCGAACTGTTCTTTTCCTGAATGAACAAAATGACTTACCACCTGCTTCCGGGTACTTTCCTTTACGCTGGACACGCCCATGGATGTACCGGACGGATGGTGAAATGCAAATTTTCCGGTAATCAATTACATCAGCTGATGTGACAATGACTAGCTGGTCTGATGGCATGCGGGCTATTTTGAGTCCTGGGGGAAGAAAAGGTGTGAATCCATATATGAGCGAGGTGTCTTCAGTGTAGATGGCTGAGATTTTCTCCACGATGCCTACAACGTCAATCCTGGAGAAGATTTCATCATATAACCTAGACCGAATACAAGAATTGCCCACCGCCCATTCTCAAAGTCATTGAGTATGCTGAGAATTTGTGGGTATATGTCGGAAACTTTGGAAAACTCGACTCCTCGACAATACTCGATAACTGGTCCTCGAAGAGGGTCAGAGGTCAGGTTTGCGTCCATGCACATGCTGGTACATCAGGTAGAAAAGGGGCGTGAGAGTTATCGGCAGTGGGATTGGCTCACAGCTCGTCGATGCTAGGCCCTTTCTAAGGCATTGTATTTGAATCAACCCAGCATAAGCTGTGTTTTTTTCTTAAAAAAGCTAAGATAACTTGAATAATAAAATCAAGAATGTGTAGTTACTTCACATAACTATTACTCGCTGGTGGGTTCTATTGTGATGACTTGTCAGACAAGACTGGCGTATGGATGGTTGGGAGCGGGTAACTTGTGTTCTGGCGACTGTCAACCATTAATGTGTGTTGTCTGGATATTTGTTTAAACATGCTGGGAAGCAGACGACTGCCCAAGGCGCAAGGTATTGAGTATTCGAATCTTTGAAACAATGTCATTATCTGTTCTTCTCAAGGAATGGATGTATATGGCTTACCCAATGGCAACTTGCACAAAATCTCGAGGAGTAGAGACAAATATGAAAAAGTTTGCAACCATAACCACAAAGATGCTGTGTTGTAGAACCAAATCATTATTGAGAGTGGTGACACCGTCACTACTCGGTAGATAATTCTTCCCTCTTTTTCGATCACTGGGCATAGCCTTGTGCCACACGTATAAAGGAGACCTAGGCAACCGTAGCACCTCAGCCTTATGTTGAACGCCGCGCTAGGCATGGTAGACTCAATATATTCGCTGAAGCTTACACCGCGCTAGTTGCTTTTACAACATGCTGCGCAACACTTGTTGGCATAGTACTAGAAGCAGTGAGAAAGTCATGGACATAAAAAAAGTAAACAGTCTCGGTGTTAGAGTTGCCAGAACGCATGCACAGAGGTATGCGAACCTATCTTAAACGAGTATTTTCAGTAGTGGTGAGCCATATTCGAGCTTGTATGTTGTCATGCGTTGTTAAGGATGCAGGCGCATAATATGGTCTCGAACATAATGGACTGCAAATAATACAGTTTTTGTTGCTGTTATCGCTAAAAAGAAATTAATATAGAAAACAGGATACATGGGCGAGCAATATGCTTGAACATATGGCATTATCGTCAGTCGTAAATCGCGATCGTTCCATGAAGTTTTCGTTCACCTTCTACACAGACGGCCATAATTATAATACCGTACCTCGTCAATTCAAGAATCAAGAAGTACAGAAAAAGATGTATGAGACAGCCTCCCACCAAAAGAAGGGAGTACAACTGATTGAGTTAAACCAGTGATCTAGGAACTCGGACGCTCCCACTTACAATTTCACGGATCAAATCAATAGAGTATTTTAGTCCTTGGGATTGCTGGCCTATTTATCCACGAAATAGCTTCATTGCATCATCATATTTCGATATTGCGCACTTGGCAGGCAAGTGACGAGATAAAATTGGACACACCTATGAATACCGAGGTAAGCGACGAAAGTCCGAAGCATCGGGTCTACGGATGAGTTGTGAGTAAATGTAATCATAACACCACATAAACCACATCTTCCTGAATGACCAAGGGAGACTCCACACAAATCTAATCTTTGGTATGTTTAAGCAACATTTGGTAACATGCACCTGCAGTACTGACTTCAAAGGTGACTGCTGTTTCAACGTCGATGGGTGGTCTGGGCTTATAAAACTCTTTCTCACCACGGTTATACAACAAGAGGGCTAGAGATGCGACCCATTAGCATTTCGTAGCAGTCCCCGGATATTATAGTAATTAAAACTAGATGTCGTAAGTACTTGCATTTCAAGACTTGCCGTATTTCACCCTTTCAAGCAAAAGTTGAGGATTGGTAGACATTTGCAACAAGAGAATCTCGTGAATAGTGTGTATGGATTGATATAGCACGACTCACAGTTGACTTCTTAATGTCTATCTCTTTAGCAAGGGACCAGCTTGCTCGGTGATCATCGGTTATTTATGATAATAATATGTTGTTCGGAACCTCCCGCTGAGTTAGAGCTCGACGCAATTTGTAATCCAATCCTATGAAACTTGGAGCCATTAAATTATATGCAGCGAACGAGAAATCTTCTCTCTTGTATTTGACACACAACCCCAGCTTAGTTATATCGGACAGCTCAACTTGGTCCAAACAGTCCATAGCGAGCCGGAAGATGGACCTTCTTTGCACAAGCACAGAGGACGCTTACGTCTATTCATTGCGGTACCCTGCGTTCGACATGCCATTTTGCTGTATAGGACCCTTCGTAGGCTATAGCATTTGGCATCATGAATGAATTCGGCGACGGATGTGCAAGCGATGCAAAGTCTCAGAAGTGACCTGAGGGTTCATGTTGGATTTGCCACAAGGTGAAGCTTCATGGGGCCGTGGCGCACATCTGATCTGTTTCATCACCTTACATCATATTATGGTCTGCATGAATGACTTGTGGATAGAAATGGACAGTAGATCTCTTTGTTTTCTTACTTCCAATTTACTAAAGTTATATATTTTATATCATGCTAGCACTAAATCTATATAACAAGATAATTTAATTTATTGTTGCACGTGACCTTACCAACATCTATGTTTCCTACGTTTACTTGATCGTAGCAGATGGGTAAACAACTTGATTGTGATGCTGGCGCTCTTTTGCGCAGCCCAAAAGTGGGCCGGGCTCAAGCCGGCGCAAGCATAGATACAAACAAACATAGGAAAAATAGGGAAGTGGTCAGGGAGGGTGTGGCAAAAATGTGGAGGCTCGAAGCCCTTATGGCTATCGAGCATGAGTTAGGTGAGAAGGACATATACTATAGCAAATGGGAATCAAGTACCTATCAAGTGTGAGTTAGGTGAGAAGGATGCAAAGGGAAGTTTGGAGGTATGGAAACTATATATATACTCTAAGGATGCACATGACTCATATTGTAGACTTTGGACATTGCTGGCATTGTCCAATCCATCATTTTCAAATTGTCATTTCTTAGTCAATTCTTGACATATTTGTCTGAAACTTGAAATATGATCCATCCTGTATATTTATTTGGTGCTCTCAAAGTAGAAGTACCAATTTCTATTTACTTAAATATGCTTATTAGCTAATTCAACAGTCTACTCTAGCTGTATCAAAGAGCTGTGGGGCTGTTAAGAATGAGCTGAGGCAAGGTTCTTGTGTAAGCTCATGCAAGGTTGTAACTTCGGTGAGGTTCAGAGTAGGCCTTGGCTTCAGCTTATGTGCTGCACTGTCCAGATCTTGTTGTATCCCTAATTCATGGAGGTGAGGTTTGACAAAAGACTCAGGGTATTCTTAGTCAAATTTCTGACTACTGAACTAATTTGCACACATATTATATACTAGATTAGTATTTCAAATAGTTATTATGATTTCAAATCAAAAGAACAAAGAGGTTTCCAGAATGGGAATTAAAATAAAGGCAAAGTGTTAAAGCTGTGAGTAGCTTAACCTGAAAACAGAGATTACCAAGATTTGGTTTAGGCCAATGAACTGAGGTTCTGATGTGACTTGGCTTCAACTATGTGTTGTGCCCACTCAGGTACATTCTGTTAATCAAGCAAAATAATAGTATTTTTAATGATTTTCATGAAACTCATGACCTTTATGAGATACTTATGGGTCCAATTGTTCAAGCCATGTTCAATACTATGAATTTATTAGGCAGATATGACCTACTTGACATGTACAGTGACTCACAAAACCAGTCCAATGTTTGACACTTTTCACTTGCTCCAAATTTTATGAACCAAATGAAAATGTATAAAATCTGAGAATATTCTCACAGATACCCCTGCATCTCAGCTTTCGATTAGTCTCCTCATGTTTATGTAATGATTTTTATTGGTTGAGATATTGCAATTTTTTGACAGTGACTCATTGGACCAGTTTTATTGCCGTCAAATGTATGATTACAATCAGAGGTATAGTTAGGTTTGAATAGTCACATGACTTGTGTCAGAGTTATAATTAGTTCATGTGATCACAAATAGTTCAACATTGAACAAATAGACCATAACAATCTTCTTCAACAAACCATGAAGTCCCTCTCTCCTGTTCAAGTTGACTATATCCTTTCTCAGCTTGATGCTGGCCATTCCACCTCCTATATTCAACTCTCTACTGGTGTAGGTGTGAGGGTGACGCTATCGACAAGGTCACAACAACAAGATGCTCCAATATTTAGTGAGCTGATAAGGGTAATTCCCACCTGGTGTAGCGGTAATCCTCAGTTTATACAAGGTTACTAGTAGTAAATACATAGAGAGCCCACCTGGTGTAGTGGTAATCCTCAGAGATCAAGCTGAGGGGTAAGCGCTACACCAGTCACACTTATATACCCTAATGGAAGGTTGCGGAAGGTTATAGAAGGTGACAGAAGGTTCTGGAAAGTTCCGGAAAGTGGTGGAAAGTTATGGAAGGTTCTGGAAGGTTACAGAAAATGATGGAAG
>QFEC01018853.1:0-13702 GCA_003316585.1 Gomphus bonarii | reverse complement strand
GTTCTACCACTCACACCCAGGAGCACCGTGAAGGATTTGATCGATAGCCTTCAAATCACTCATGTCCCATGCTTCAAGGACACAGCACTCTAGAAGAGGGGGTGATGTCAGGAGACAACCTGTTTCAAATCCCAAACAAATCCCAAACAAATCCACCTATACCAATGCATACCAAGCTGAGCCACATATTTGGGTGAAGAGTGAGGGGATGATCTCTCAGTCTAGGTATGAAGCACCCTGAACTGTACAGCTGAGGCATCAGCCCAAATACTGTAGCACCAGATGTGAATCATGGGGCCAGCATACCTTCAGGCCCAATCAAGGGGTAAGGTATGCTGAGGAAGTAGGAGGTGGGTAACATGTATATAGGTTGCATACATAGCTCACTAGCAAGGGATCCTAGGTTTTCCTCTTAGGATTTCCCCTTGCTAGGTAAGGCCCCCTCCTCTATGTATATAGTACAATACTTAGGATTTTCCCCTTACTACCACTGCATGACTTTAGCAACCAAATTCAGCAAGTGCTACAGGGGTTGCCCTTAATGTTACCACCTCTGTCATTTATTGTATCACACCCCTGAACCTTTTAGTATGTTCCATTATTCCATATGATGTAGTCTCCCCTTGTAGTAACTCCATAGTCCATTATATTATCTCTTCTGCATTCAGACAATGGTTGTTGTTCTTTTTAAATACAACGCCTCTGTATGTATATAAACCTCCATAATTTCATAGCTAGTTTACTAGTTCAAATATCAATTTAGCCTTCCTCTCATAACCTCTGAACCACTCCATAACCCTCCTCTGAAATTAAGGACAAGATAATATGGGAGGGTGAAACACACAAGTTGAAGCCAAGTCCCCTCAACTCCATACCCTTGCATTTACCTCAGTTCAACTTTGATACCTTGGACCCCTCAGATATCACATCATTAACCTTGGACTTATCCAAAGCTCTACTCTGAAATCAGGGACAGATGATCTAGGAGGGTGCAACACATAAGTTGAAGCCAAGTCCTCTTGACTCTGATCCCTCATGACTTCCTCAGTATCTGCAACATCTTCAGCTCAACTTTGACAACTCAAACAATACAAAGAATTCTCAACAAGACCCTCTGACCTTAGATATCAAATTCAGTACCTTGGACTTAACAAACAGGATCTTTCTAAAATCCCTTACTAGCACTATATGATCTCAATGTACACTCCAAGGGTTGCCCATATAAGACCAATATACAGATGTAGAATGGAACATACTACTTTCTTCTAGGTACCAAACATAAACTATGTATATATAGTCAGTTTAGCATAGAATAGTATGTGAAATTGCTATCAAATCATTATTCAAATACATCAACATTACAGTTATGGGTAGTACTTCACAACAACACCATTTATTAATCTTTAATCTTTGAGACATGCTGTGTCATGAATGATTACATAATGTCTAAATAGTATTAGATCAGCCATTTATAACTCCGCACCCTCAGTGTGTCTTGTTTACTCTGCCACTTGCATAATGTCAGATAAATCGCATGACAATGAGGAACTAGCTCCCTCTACCAAGATACCTCCCCCTTTCATGCCAGATATCTCTGTTATTGGCTCCCCTCCACCCAATATCACACCCGAACAGACGTCAAACGCGTCAACACACCGCGTTTTTTGGATTTCTCCACCTCCAATAGACCTCAATGAGAAGATAAGGTACAAGACCATCCATCTAAACACGTCCTCAATTTCTTCCCTAGATGACGAGGATGAGACCCCCGTAGAGATTGTCGGAGAAACTTATCTCGGCACTGACCATTACTACTGGGTGGTACACGCAAGCGATGTGATACATAGAGTAAGTTAATGCTAAGAATTTTTACTATCTGATTATTAGACGCGTTTTGGCACGTAGCACCCCGCGAAAAAGTTCAAAGGCTCTTATCCTAAGCTTGTGGATATATATGGTATGCTTCTGCCCAATTATGTCAAAAACACGCTCTTAATCTCCATGGAGCAGATCAGCGCAAAGATGCGGGTACTCTAGAGATGTTCGATGAAAAGTCGTCGCGAATTCACCCCAACAGTCGTGTCAGTCCAGCAATTATCGTTTCCCAGAAGCGCAATCAAGTGAACCGGCGACTCATGCGAAGCGCTCTGTCCCGACCTGCAAAACGCGGTGCTCCTGTTATAGTTGATTCTGAAGATGACGAAGATGATGATTCGGAAGATGATTATGACAAACAGGGTGACGAAGATGAGGATGAGGGCGAGGATAAGTCGAAGCCGAAAAACAAGGCCGCAGGACCTATGCGTCGTAGTACCAGGACCGCCACCGTGGATTACAAGACACGCTACCGCGATCCCTCTTTATCTCCTGTAAAGACCCGTGCAAACCCCAAGAGGCATGCTTCCCCTACAACAGGAGATGACGAGTATTCAGATGACGACGAAAGTGATGATGATGATTTTGACGAAGACTTGGAGCCAAAGACGAACTCCATGCCAAAGAAGGCTCAACGAGGTCGACTTTCTCGCCCTGCCTACGGTAATATTCGTCCTGTCGCTGACCTCTCGGATGACGACTCTGACGATGAGATGGCACCGCTTCGTGCTCATACGAAAACATGCGAAAAATGTCAGAAAGCTCCTGCCCATGAGCTTCTAGCGAAGTTCTACCATCGAGGGAAGAAGACAAATGCACGAAAAACTTTCAAGGAAGATGATGATTTCGAAGATCACGTTAACGAAGAGCAGAGATATTTACGATTAGGTGGTTGGGTGCGATGGTGTGTACCAATGTTTTACAAATTCATAACTGCGTTGACGCACAGTCTAGCCTGAAATGCTCTGTCGCGGCACATTGGGGTTGCCTTGCGCGTACTCAGCACCAGGAGATCATCAGAGCTGCTCGCGAGAAAGATAAAGAAGCGGAGGCTGCGGGTCTGAAGCCGCGGAAGAGAGAAACACTTGAGGCATATGACACGACTGAGTTCATTTGCAGTGCATGCATCAAGGGCGGGATTTGCATGTATTGTCATCGCCTGGCTGTTGCTGCAGAGTCCTTGTCACCGAAGAAGAATCAAGCCGGAGAAATCACAGGAATACAAGAGAAAAATCCTGTGCCCAGCATTCCTGAGCCTATAACTGCTAAGGATACGCCAAGGGAAAACGAGAAACCAGCGCTACCCACCATCATTATTGACCCTGTGCCCGGTACAGAAGGTGAAACACTTGCCTCGGACGTCACTCCTCTTGTTGACCTGAAAGACCAAGAGCTTTCGGGTAATCGGACACCTAGGCAACCTTCAGAGTTACTGTTTCGTTGCAAAGCATGCAAACGTCTTGCACACTATATCCATCTTCCTCAACCTGACTCTGGTGTTGAATTGACCCCTGCAGAGCTGGCTCGGCACTATCAAACGGAACATGAATGGCAATGCACCGACTGTATCTCATACGTGCATACCCTGGATAAGATTCTTGCTTGGAGGCCATACCCCGCAGATGCTATAGAATCTGATGGACATCCTGGTTATATTCCTAATCACAAAGCACGTTTACCTCGGGAATACCTCGTCAAATGGATTGGAAAGAGTTATCGTCGCCTCCAGTGGGTCCCCCATATGTGGTTAGCGACCACTTATTCAGCTAAGCTCAAAAATTTTTTGGCCTCTGGTCCCAAAGTACAACTTTTAGACGCCCCAAAAGTGGCTGAAAGTGACAAGGTTGAACAAACTCTGGCTATCACTGAGCCAGCAAAGGAAACGGATCCTTCATTCCTGATTGCCATGAATAACTCTCGGGATCCATCTGCACAGCCGGTGTCTGAAGGAGAAGAAGGTCCCCCTTCAGCTCTCCCTGATGCAGAGAGCAGAATTCCTCTGGCGTGGCGTACCATCGATCGTGTCCTTGATGTTCGCCTCTGGGATCCTCTTAGAGCCAGACGAACCCGCCAGGAGAAAAAAGCTAAAGCTATCCAAAAGCGGAGAACAGCCAAAAGGAATCGCGTCGAAACCGACGATGAGGATGACATTGACAGCAATGACCCCAATGCAGAGGCAGTGCTCATTTCGGCGCGTGAAACAGGGGAAGAACCAAGTAAGGAATATTTGGAAACAGTCGATGAATGGGAGCAACGCACTGGAATGTCCTTTGGAAGTGAACAGACAGAGCTCGTGGTCTGGGCGTATATTAAATGGGTCGACTTGTCTTACGAAGAGGGTAGGTTTCATCTTTCTGTAGGTAAAGGGGTTGGATAAAACTGATTGTTTCATAGCTACCTGGGACTCCACACCAGTCGCTTCTGAAGTAGGATACAATGCATTTCAGCGTGCTCTCCTTCGTTTTATCCAATCTCTTGGTGTCTTTGTGGCTAAAAAGAGTAAAAAGGATGCCTTTCTATTCGACAATAGGAAAAAAGCTTTATTTGACCAGAAGCAACTTGCCCTCAAGTCTGATCCCGACTTGGGTCAACAAGGAAAACTGATGGATTTCCAGGTACAGAATCCACCGAGATTTTGCAGCGCTTTCTATTGAACTTACTTATATCAGCTGATCGGCGTAAATTGGCTTCTCCGTAACTGGTGGCGACACCAGCCGTCCATCTTGGCTGACGAAATGGGCCTTGTGAGTGACAACGGCTCATCCAACGATGAATTTACTGACCACAGATTTCTCTCAAGGGTAAAACCGTTCAAATAGCGTCTGTAGTTGGACATCTCGTCGAAAGCTTTGAGGCTTATCCCGTGCTGATTGTTGTGCCAAATTCAACCATCACCAATTGGCTTCGTGAATTCGATCTGTGGGCTCCCAGGCTTCGCGTCGTTCCCTTTAATGGAGAAGCTAAGTCTCGGGAGATAATCCGGAATTATGAGTTACATCACAAGCTGGTGGAAAAGCATCTCACAAATCTGAAGTATCATGTCCTTGTAACGACCTATGAAACATTGATTGGAAAAGATTTCACATCGATTTTCAAGGTGGTTCCAAGATGGGAGCTCCTGATCATCGATGAGGGTCAACGGTGTACGTACTGATCAAGTCGTTATTTTTCTCGTTTAAGTGACATCTGCCATTATTGCAGTGAAAAGTGATTCTAGTCTATTGTTTAGGCGTTTAAATGAGTTAAACGCCATTCACCGTATTCTTATGACTGGAGTAAGCGTAACGACTAATACATCATGTCCTTCACAATGACTCCTACACCTTTAGACACCTCTTAACAACAACATTCGAGAGTTGTTCAATCTCATGAATTTTCTTGATCCCGATAAATGGAATAATCTAAACGCATTAGAGAAAAAATATGAGAATCTGTCAGAAGAACTCTTACAAGAACTTCATGAGGTATTATTATTCCCTCGTAATGATTTCCTTGATCGTTGATCTCGGTGTTACCAGGCATTGAAGCCGTATTTTCTCCGTAGAACGAAAGCGTAAGCGATGCGGTTATAATAGTACTACTATGAATGACACCCATCTAGTGACGTGCTCACGCTTCCCCCTAAGGTAAGCATTTCTATTTAATCATAGAAATAGTCTTACGGTGCCTCGTAGAATGAAGTTATCGTTCCTGTGTCTATGACGGCCATTCAGAAAGAAGTATACAAATCTCTTCTGAGTAAGTTTTATTAATAGATTTACCAAATGGTACCTGACCATTGACAGGCCAAAACATGGAGATACTTGGCAGTTTGACGCAACCGTCGTCTAGGGTGAATGCTGTGGTAAAGAAATCTAATCTCAATAATTTATTGATGCAGCTCCGAAAGTTTGTTTATCACTCCACTTTACCTTCGTATTCTACCTGACGATACCTAGGTGTCTTCAACATCCTTACTTAGTTTCCCGTGAACTTGAGCCCACTGGCTCTGATCTGACTCCACAGGCAGTGCACAAAAATTTGCTCGACGCCAGTGCCAAGCTACGATTGCTCCACATAATGTTACCGAAGTTAAAGGCCAGAGGCCATAGAGTGCTTCTATTTAGTCAAGTTCGTAGAGTCACTGGTCTAAAATCTAAGAAATAACTGACCCTTCAAAAAGTTCGTTATTGCTCTAGATATCATTGAAGACTTTCTGGTCGGTGAAGGGCATAAGTTTTTACGCCTTGTAAGCTCCCGTTTTCTTAACGTTTCCTTTTCCGTTGTTGCTAAGCTATTTGATAAGGACGGCGATACCAAACAAGCTCAACGGCAGAAAGATATGGATACATTCAACACCCCTGGTTCAGATGTTTTTATCTTCTTGCTCTCCACTAGAGCAGGAGGTGTGGGTATAAATTTATGGTCTGCGGATACAGTCATTGTTTTCGACCCTGATTTCAATCCACACCAAGATTTACAGGTGTGAGCCCTGGTTTCGCTTTCATTTCTGTACTGAGATTCCGCTAGGCTATCTCTCGTGCGCATCGATTCGGCCAGAAAAAAACCGTCTTGGTCTTTAAACTTATGGTTAAAGGTGCTGCTGAGGGTACTAACTGTCCTTTGAATCCCATCTTCTAGTATATTGATGCTCTTGCTCAGAACGCATAGTACAGACTGGCAAGAAAAAGCTCGCACTAGACCATCTCATTGTACAGAAGATGGACGATGATGGTGCAGCTGATGATGTACAATCAATTCTAACCTATGGTGCCAAAGCTGTATTTGAAGGTGCTGAGACAAATGATATCAATTGTTAGTTATACCAACACTAGCTTGAATGTGACTTACTCTTCCACAGACTCCGAGGGAGATATTGACAACTTAATTGCGCGAACCGAGAAAGAAGGAGACGAAATTCCAGAAAATACGAACGCAGGGTTCGGGTTTGCCAAGCTTTGGGTTGTAGAGAAGGATTCCATGGAGGAAGTTGTGGAAGATGCATCAGCCGATGCACAAGATGACGGGTTCTGGGGCAATGTGTTGGCTCATGCCGCCGCTGAGAAGGCCAAGGCAAAAGCGGCGGAAGTGACTGGCCGTGGTGCTAAGAGACGAGCAGCCGTGGCTCAGGTATCAACTTATGTCATCGAACCTCTTGTCGGACACCTGACTTATTTCAACAGAAATATTATTACGACGACGGCTCACCAGCCAAACCCAAGGCCAGAAGAAGAAGGAGTAAAAGCTCAGGCGAATCTGACGTTGAATACCACGCATCAGAAATTAGTGATGACGACCGCTCAGGACCTTCTACCCCTATCCTAACAGATGACGACCTTGTTAAGGAACTTAAAAAGCCAACTCCAGGTCCATCCCTTTCGAATGCACCACCCAAAGCTGCCAAAAACATTCCAGAAAAACCTCGACCGGTCTACAAGCTTACATTGACTCCCATTGAAAATCAAAGGAGCGACTCACCAGATAAATCAGATGATGATCGTCCATGTGGGCTCTGTAAAGGAACCCATGGCTCTGGCTCATGCTTCATGACAAAGAACCCTTTCAATCTGGCACACTACAGATTGATGCTGTTAACCGAATCTAATGAGCCCATTGAGACACGCCGTATTGCAATACAAGCTATTGACTCTAATCTCGCCTCTCGTGGATTTTCCCATCTCAGCGCAGGACAACCGGATGTGTTATTCGATGAGAGAGGTGGCGCGAGTTCGCCACTCAAGACGCACACATTCAAATATCAAAACGGGCGAAAGCGGCCTGCATCACCTACTGGCTCCTCTATATCCCACAAAAGGGCAAAGCGGGTAAATCCCACAGCAGACCCTTGCGTCATTTGCGGGGGACCTTTGCACCTCGCGACAGTCTGTCCAGTAGTGAAATCAGGTCCTGAGAGGTTTGTTTATACCTGCATGTAGTTTGTTTCTTGGACGCTCATTATATTTTCAGCATTAGACAAGCCATAAGTCGTCTGTCAGCAGAACCCCGATTTGCACACACTGTCAACATCCTGCATTCATTTCTTCCACCTGCTGCCTAGTTGACGTCCGAGGGTCGGCATATATGTTATGTTGTAACTTATGTATGATCTTTGTCTATATAATATGCACTTTAGTTTAGTAAGTTTATATCATCTACTCGAGCTGCTTTGGAACAAGCAGTGGACTATGAACAGGTCTGAAGGCGTTTACCCTGCAGCGATATGCCACTAAGGATTGGTGAGAACTTCTACAAGAAGTCAATTTCAGAAGACGTGAACCTGGATCGCTACCGAACCGACAGCTCCAGTAATTCGGAAAGGTCCAAGTGAATCTCTAGAATGATGAACAAAGTTGACGGGAACGGCACCTCTACCCAGTCGTTAGAAAGAATTGTCGTATGCGATGAATAACGATGTGTCCACTAAAATATGTGGAATTTGCGCTGCTAAGGATGAGTTTGATCAAACCGAACAGATTTCCAAGAGGGAGGCGCATGTGAGGGCTGTAATTGGAAATGTACATCATCAAACATGAGGTCTAGGAATTCCAATACGGAGCAAGCCTGTAGGAATAGGTATAGGTATATTGAACCCTCTGGTAGCCCGCCACCTAACCAGTGGGTCAATTCTCGAAAACCGGAGGTGGTACCTGTCATAGGGGAAGAACATATAGTGTATGTTACAGCGTGCAGCTGTGCCTTGCTGAGAGATAGATACATTCATCTGCATTTGTCTTGGTGTTTCGAGCTTTCCTGACACTGAAATAACGAAGAGAAGGAGCAAGAAACTGAAAATGCCTTTCCAGCTCCTGGCAGAGAGATAGAGGCAATGCGATCAAGCAAGGGTGCTATGAGTTTCTTCAAGAGACGAATCCTGTATCAGCCTCTGAGCCCGAGCGAACATACGATTGGAAAATTGTCGCTCTTTGAGGAAAGACAAACAGTTCAAAATTGAGCCTTTCTGTTATTTGCCGACTCAGTTCATTGGAATATGAAGGGGGCAAGAAAATACAAATGGTGACAATAGCTTGTGGACGTTTTCTGGCCCATGATAGTTGCAACAGGGTAATATGAACAACCCTCTCCCAAGCTACGACGCTCTATACATAATGACCCGCTGTAGTACATCTACCATCGGTTTCTCCCCTTTGCGAATGTCTACAGTAACTGAATCAAGCAATGCAGTACTAGAGAGATAAAAACATCCCATGAGGAAACCAGATGAGAGAATCATATGCATATAGAATCGATGAGCTGAAGCTATAATCGCATAGGTCTAATTCCTTCGGCATGCGTCATTCTATATAATCACTATGTTATACAGACGTGCAAGGCCATGTAAAATCCAATACATGATTATCAAACTACACATCAGTTTACACAATACATACAGATGGAAAAAAGTTCACTCCTGCAGTGAAATCTCTATTCGACGCTGGGAGTCATCAGTGTCAGACTCACTTATGTTTTCAATCAGCCAATGTCCCCCGCCAATGTCTTTCGGAGTCGCCTGAAATGACTTTCCACCAAGAAGAATGAGTAGCCTGGAAACATCCTCACCATGAACAAGTAAGGGTACTTTTCCTGTCACCTTGAACGCCAGTCTCTGGGCACGGCTGGCATCTTGTGAGTTTGGATCCATGATGGACTCGCTCCTACCCCCTCTCGATGAACCCGATGAAAAAGTCGACAAGAGATTTGTCCAAAAGTACTGAAACATATACACTGCAAACAGTAGAAGTGCTCGGAATATGGAGGGGTCACCTTTGGGATGCGTCTCGACGACCGTAACAGGACTAGACCCGAGAGATTCTGAAGTGAAGTCTTGACTAGAAGAGATGTGCTCTGAGCCAATGCTACCATTTGCTTCCAGCTCTGCGATGCTTTCGTGATCGTTAAGAAAGGCCACGTTTATTGAAGTAGACACAGTGTAAGCAGGAACAACCATGATATCTCCACCCAAAGGACCCATGGCTATACGAAGACGTTTGGTCGGTGCAGGTGCTGGTAGGAACTTGACGGTGCGTAATCTCGAGTCGCACAAGAGAACAGAAGACGAAGGAACTAGTGAGGTAATGTCCGACCAGTTCAATGTAACAACGGATTGAGCTCCAGTTATTGGGAGAATGTGTAAATAGCCAAAGTTGGCGTGAATGTTGAAGGAAACACCTAAAAAATCAGAAGTTTGGATGTCAAGAAGAGATAGTTTTGGGGGCATGTAATCCTTCCATGTCGAAGATGAATCATACGCATTCAGCTGTGCTGGCTCCCCCTCCCCTGGGTGGAGGAGAACATTGTAACCCTCCAAAGACATTGTACCATTTTTGACAGTGTATAGCACGGGTGGATATATAACGTATGTATCCCAATGAACTTGGGGGAGTAGAGCTAAAGCAACTACGGGACCCGTGATGGACTCCTTGTTCACCCCAACGAAGCGACTAGTGTCAGAGGATCCCGGGCTATATTAATGAAAGCCAGAAACGACGCTCAATGTGTATACCTCAGAAGAAAAAGAAACTGCTCACTTTTCTGTTTTGAAACCCCAGCCATTCCAATTTGCACCATTCATTGGCAATTTGGCGATTACCATAGGTTCACGTGGGACACAAGTCCACTGGAAGGCCCCAGCATTCCCATCATTATTGATACAAGTTTCAGGTTTCAAGCAATCGTGTTCTTCCATAACCGAAACAATAACTCTTCCATTGGTTTCATCGGTTCCCAACCAATCCGTCCGTCCAGACGCATACACCACCCGGTATGTGAATTCCATGGTAGGTACCACCAATGAAGATATGGGCAACGAAGCTTCAAGTAAAATTCGATTGTCCTTCGTCTCTGTGCCGCATTCAATCATAGAAAGATCAAAGCATTCCATATCATTTGAAGACATCAAACTTGTGGTCGTACGCTGCTGAAACGGAGTCGCCGACCACTGTTCGCTTGCCGTGCCTGTACAATTACTCCAGACTTGAACTTCGCTCTGTTCATAGCACATTCTGTCATAGTCTTCTCGCTCCAAAGTCGCCTGCCAAAACAAGCGCGGTTTTCCGGGGATGCGCGCCGGTTGGTTGACCGTGATCGTACACTTCAAGGGTGGGCTGAAAATGAGAGAGGGGTATGGGTTCGATTCGTTGTTAGATTGACCCATGTCAGACAAGAGTAGAAGCAACCACTAGTAGAACGGGTACATTATGTAAATCTAGTGGCGTGCGGTAAATGCTTGTCCTGTCAGATACAGTTATGTAAACACATCATATCTTGGAATACTTTTGGGGAGGCATAGTAAAAAAAAGTTATAAAGCCCCTCTTCTTTCGCTGTCTTCTAATCGTCTCTGATGTCTGTGGTCGATACTCAATCGTCGTCAGATACTTCTAGTCCTGAGCCCACTGGGCTCAGCAACCTGCTTCAGGTGTCACAAATTATCCTGAATCAGGCTAGGAATCTCCTTTTCCACGCCTTGACTGCCGACGAACACCTTACATATGAAAGCCGCCTTATTCCAGGATCCACCATCGGTATAGCTTCACGCCTAGATTAGACCTTGAACAAAGGATCGACACTAACATGCTGCAAACAGGGAAGCATTTACGGCATGCACGCGACCACTTTGAGTTGCTACTGCAGTCTGTCAGTTCGCAGCCACCGTTCATCTTTTCTTACGACAAGCGTTCACGAAATACGCCCATGGAAACGTCACTGTCGTCAGCACACGAAGCTCTCTCCTCGACAATATCTCAGATAGAAAACCTTTCATCTGTTTGTGAGGCTGACATCGAGAATGGAAAGGGATATATCACCATGAATGGCCGGCGAATAGACCTTGACGAGCCCATGACCCTCAATGCAGTCACCCCGGATATGCAGGTTCTGCAAACCAGTTTCGGGCGAGAGCTCTGGTTTGCAGGATTACATGCCGTACACCATTGGAGCATGATACGTGTCCTTGCCGGTGAACTCGTGAGTGCATTTAAGTAACTTTTTACAGTAGTTGATATTGCAATAGGGATTACAAGTTGATGAGACGTTCGGCGTTGCGCCGTCTACGCTTCTTTACAGTGCCAGTACGGGACAGCCATCAAAATCGAAGATATAGAGGTTTATCTTGGTCTTTCTAAATAGCAACCTCAATTCATGGCTACAATTTAGCTTTGTCTGCCCCTTCCTGCTTCTGTTCCCCATAATTAGGGTCTACGCGAACGACACCTTCCTGCGTAGCGATTGCGATCAAAGATCCTGACTGTGCGTAAATCTGACAAAAAGCGGCACTGAGTGTCGCGAAATATGAAAGTACGTATAGGATTATGAACTCACTCTCGCGAAGGCAACTCCACGGCCATTGCCAGAGATGGGGGAAGTCATCTGGATAGAGACCTCAGCAAGTGCAAAGCAAAAACATCAAGTATTTACCATAATAAGGAGCCACTTTGAGCAGTCAATATCATCACTGTAATAAAAGATAGTGTGATCCAAGGAACGCCCCATGGTTTGACGATTGGGGCCTTTGCTCCTCGTTAGTCCAAGGGCCTTCCCTGGAGTAGATACGCTAAAAAAAAACCTTCTTCCCGTTAACTCGGGAAAGGAAATTAGGTGTACTCACAAACGGAGGTCCGAAATGAAAGCCAATATACACTACAATATAATTTTTAACAAAAGGAGCATGGTAGTTAATAGATATACCTTCTGGAAAGACTGTTCAAACTTGTTAGGAATGTTTTTCTCATTGCGGACCTGTTTTAAATAATGTCATTGGTAAAAATAGCACCGAAAAAGAGAATCTGAATAACCTTCATCCACCACATGATGACATACGCGCCTTCTTCGTTCCTGCGCTCCGCCGCCAAACGAATATCTATTGGCGACTTTCTTCTATCCTGCGCCGCATTCAACGTTGGTAATTAGTCATATGAGAACCACCTACTTGTAAGGCATTCTCGTAATGAATACGGGCCAAAGGGTCGAGCTTATTGTCACGAAGGAATGTTTCATACCTGATCTCTTCGGGAACGATTGTATCGGGCAGGGGGAGATCGGTTGGGAATGATAATTGGTGTGAAGGCTGCCGTGGTTCAGGTTTCTGGAATGAGCATATCATGATGAAAACCAATTGGCCTGATTGGGATGCCTTGACAGAACGTGTGGTGTAACTCCGGCCATGGCGAGGTGTTTCAACAATATAGATGATTGGTTGTGAGGGGGAGGCACCAAGTAAAAAGTAGCACTAAAGCCAAGCCATATTCTGATAGAAACTTGATCTATGATGGCGCAGACGTACGTGTAGAGACTGTAGAGCAATGAGAATATAATTGCCAATAAAGAAGAACACTTACATGAAGTCTATATGATGGGTCTACCGACTTGGTTGCAGAAACAAGGGCCTGCGATATAACCTGGCCTCCAAAAACTCCGCGACCTTGTCTAGGAATCCACAGAGACTTGCTGCGAAAGAGTGTCGTGTCTAATTGCTCCACGTCAAGACCGGTGGAGATAAGCTCATGCCCAGCCTCTGCTTTGAAGTCGGTCATCGCAGGACCTAGAAATTGATAGGATATAGGATAGGAGTAAGGACAAAGTTGAGTTATGTCAGAAGCACTCGAAGTCTAGTCTAATAAGACAATCCCAAGAACAAAACTGAAGTACCGAGCGGCGAGCTAAATTTTCATGTGATAAGCAGCGGAACACGGCTAGTACACTAATCTTGCCGGGCCGCATGCGTGCAAGTCTCGAGCAGTGCACACAATCTGTTTAGTCTCTTGCCAGCACATAGAGTATATCTTTATGTACTGATTAGACGATCTTCCTTGTACACGCGATGTCTTCTCCCTCTCTCTACTTGTGCGTCGATTG
>QFEC01018794.1:2076-15496 GCA_003316585.1 Gomphus bonarii | reverse complement strand
TCTTTTGATTTTGAAAATTAAAAATCAGTAAAAAATTAAAACAAAAAAATTACTACAAAACTTACCTTTGGTGGTTGCCTGCCCTTTGGCTTCAGCACCATCTCAGTACCCTCACCCAAGGTGCTCAGGCCCACCACCTCCTTCTGCTTCCCCTTATCTTGCTTTTGGGGAGCGGGGCCGTGGACCTTCTTCATCAGGTCCATGTTCTTCTGCGCATTTGTGTGCACCTGTTCAATGCGGCCTCCCACTCCTTGTCCTCCTTCTTGCCGGTGAAGTCAAGGAGTGTTGTTCCAGTGGTTCCCTTGAGTCTAGATCATGCCCATCAGTTCCAATGTACCAGCCAATGTCCGTGGCTGCATATATGCGCCCCCTTCTCTCCTGTCTCAGCCCCTAAGTCCTCCAGTCATCTTGTGTGCTATTTCTATACTTTCCATCTCTTATTTCCACTGTGACCACTGTCTGCTCATTCTGGGGTTGACCCTATGAGTCCTTTCTATTCCTTCTGTCCCCTAGCCGCCCAGGCGCTTCCCTGCCCCAGGACCAAAGTGCCATGCCCACATACTGTCTAAAATGTCCTGTAACTATGAAAAATAGAGCTATTGACTTGATTTCTTTTGGGGATCATCAGTGTGAGTGTCTACTTGGATTCTGGATGCATATACTAGGTAGGGGAATCTGTGTTCTTTCTAGGTATCTATTTTTGTACTTTTCTTCTATTCTATTTTGTATGCTATGTAATAATATGTATTTTATAACAGATACCACTGTGGGAAATTCATACATGGCATTCATGACAATGTCCATGAGGACTTCTGTTTCCTTGGTCAAGAGATTGTTGGAGAGATTGTCAAGGAGAAAGAGAACAATCATGAAGTCATATATGAGTCTGAAGCATTCATTGTTGCACCAGTTGTAGCAGTATGCTGCAAGCTGGCCAGATATCAAACCATCCATGTGGCGACACATGTCAGGAGTCAAGACACGGCAAGTGTTTTTGACCCATTTCTCAGATGCAGCTGCAATGGGGTTACCATTGGGGTGGAATTCAGTGGTGAAGGGGCAGTAGGACACGAGGTCTGGGAGGTGGAATGCTAAGATGGTTGGGCAGGCAGATAAAGCCATGGAGTTGAAAAAGTGTTTGTAGGAGGAGATGTGGAAGAGGAGCTTTGGTAGGTTTGTGAGTTTGGAAGTACTTAACATCCAACACCACTCTTTTAAAGGCATGCGGTTGAATAGAGTTGACACAATGTCTATTCTATACACCCATCACCACACCTTGATAACCTGGTTGCCCAACATAGAATGGCTCCAAGGGTTGAAGTCAATTTCACCCTCATAGAAGACCTCCTCTGGCATACATGCCTTGCTTGGAGCAGAGGCAAATCAGGGGCAATGGGTATTCCGAGTCAGGCTGCACTGCAAAGCTACCCAGATGGACAAACCCCCACATTTCAGTGGGGAGCCAAATATTCCAAGTGAACTTTGTTAATAAAATTGTTAAGGTAGCTACGTTCAAGCACCCAAAACAAAAGTGAGTTCAAAAGAAACATAAACACCAGAGTGTGAAACAAGTGTGAGAAAGCCCTCCTGAAGCTCAATTGGTCTGCCATCTGTATCCTGCAGGTGCGACCTCCCAGTGAGCTGTGCATATATGATCATGTTGTTTAGACCAGGGACAAGCATGTGCAGGTGTTGTTGAGAAATAGTCCTAGGAAATGTCACATCGCTTCTTTGACAGGATGTCCTCTGCACCGAGAGTTCAGTGCACTTAAGGGGACAAGAAAGAATATCAGAGAGGTCTATCGTTGCTCAAGGATTCACATGTGGATATAAGCACTCCACATGGATGTACCTGGCATTTATTTACCTGACTTCCAGAAGGACTCTACCAACAGTTGCCCAACGGGTGTTGGTTATCAAATTTGATCAAGCATGACCAGTATCATCCAAGGCCTTGGTCTTGGTGATCACAAGACAGAACCATATATCTGTTGACAGGGAAGATCTATAAAGACTCTTAACTGACACATGCAGCAACAAGAGCTTTGGGTCTTGTCAATATGGATGCTAAAGACAAGTATATAATAGAGTAACTACTAACCTTTGGGTCTTGTCAATATGGATGCTAAAGACAAGGCCCAAAGGTGTGCAATGGTGCGTCGTTATGGGCGCTTAAGTAAGCGCCCAAAGAGCGTAAATCAAGGAGGGAAAAGTAAGACAAAGAAACACAAATGCAAGGGAATAAAATCATGCTCCAACACCCCCCCCCCTGATGAGTTACCACTGCAATAATCACATATGCTTTTCAATCCCCATTAGTTTCCTACATCTATCCACCTTAACTCGCTCCAATTGCTTGGTGAGTAGATCAGCAGCCATGTCAGTGGTGGGAATGAAGAGAGGACTGAGCGTGCCACCCGCAACTTCATCATGAAGCCAGAAGAACCGTAAATCAAGGTGTTTCATCCAGCCATGGTGTTCAGGGTTTTTGGCAACAGAGATTGCAGATTGGTTATCAATTCAAAGGATAGAGGGTGAATTAAATGTATACCCCAGTTCACCAAGGAATTGTCAAAACCATACCACCTCCTTTCCAGCATGAACGGCAGCAACAAATTCTGCCTCAGTGGTGGAGAGGGCTACAATGGTTTGAAGTTTTCTGGATCAGCTAATTGCACCTGTGCCCATCTTGAGAAGGTACCCACTGGTAGACTTGCCATTGTCTGGATTTCCAGCATGGTCAGCGTCAGTGTAGCTTTCAAAAAGTTCACCTGATGGTGAGGGTGCATAGACAAGCTGATAATCCATGGTCCCCTTCAGATATCGGAAAAGGTGTTTGACTGCTTTCCAGTGCACCATGCCAGGGTTCTGGTTGAACTGGCACAAGACTCCAATGGCGTAGGCAATGTCAGGCTGAGTTGCAACTGACAGATACATCATAGAGCCAATTGCAGATGCATATGGAATGTTCTTCATCTCAGCAATCTCCTCAGGAGTCGTAGGGGACATGGAGGATGACAATTTGAGACCTGGGTTTATGGGTGTGGTGACAGGTGCGCTGTCTGCAAGGTTGTAGCGATCAAGCATGTCAGAGATGTACTGATGCTGTGAGAGGCAGAGACATCATTGTGAGCGGTCCCAAGTGATTTCAATACCAAGTAGGCTAGAGGTAGGGCCAAGATCACGTAACTTGAACTGTTTTGAAAGTTTGGTCTTCATGTGTGAGATGGCAGATAAAGATTTGGAAGCAAGGGTGAGATCATCAACAAAGACAGGGACAAGGATCTTGACATTGTCATGGAGCCAGATATAGATGCTGGTGTCAGACTTGATGCAAGTGAAGCCTAACTCATGTAAGACGGTATCCAGCTTCTTGTTCCACACCCTGGGGGGTTGTTTGAGTCCATAGAGTGCCTTGAGAAGTCTCCAAACATGATCTGGTCCACCCTGATGAAAACCCTCTGGCTGCTGAAGAAAGACCTCTGTGTCAATTTCACCATTCAGGAAAGCACTGGAAATGTCAAGGGATTCAAGTTCCAGGTCCTCAATGGCAGCAATGGCAAGAATGGCATGAAGTGTGGCAAACTTGGCGGTGGGAGCAAATGTCTCTGTGTAGTCAAGTCCAGGATGCTGACTGTAGCCCTTGGCCACAAGACGAGCTTTGTAATGCTCAATGGAACCATCAGGATGATGTTTGACCTTGAACACCCAACGAGAGCCAACAGCTTTATGACAGGCAGGAAGCTTGTCCAGTTCCCAAGTGCCATTTGTCACCAATGCCTGAATCTCCTCCATAGCAGCATCAAGGTAAAGCTGACCATCATGCCGCTTCAATGCCTCTGCAAGTGTTTGTGGCTCCATCCCACTGACTTTGAAGACATTCTCCATGGCAGCAGCAGTAGATAGCAACTCATCTGGATGACATGACACAGAAGTCAGGCTAGCTGCCTCCTCAACAGGCTCATCATCCTTGTCCTCATCGTTGGATGTGGGAGAGACATTTTGATGAATCTTGTCATGATCAACCTTCCAGAACTCTCTGGGGGGGTGATGGACATGAGTGCTGCGACGCAAAGGAAGGGGATTAGGGACAAATGCTGGAAGAGGAATTGTGTCAGGTGTAGGAAGTGGCAATGGGTCAGGTACAGGGATCAGTGCAGGACAGGTGGTTGGTTTTGAATTGCAATCACATGTGGCATGTCTTCTGAGACATCAATAAGCTGTGGTGGAGTTGGAGCAGGAGGCAAACAGGGTGAAGAGGATGATAAAGGAAGGACCCGCTCATCAAATTCAGCATCGTTGCTGATTAGAGTCTTGTGAGTGTCAGGATTCCAGAAATTCCAACCTTTGACACCAGGAGGATAACCAATGAAGACACATTTCTGAGTGTGTGACTCAAGTCCCTTGCGCTGGTCCTTCTGAACATGGATGTAGGCAGTGCAGCCCCAGACACAAAGGTGTTGAACAGATGGTTTCTTGCCATACCATGCCTGGAATGGAGTTATGTCATGAAGAGAATGAGTGGGACTGTGGTTCCAGATGTGGACATAAGCAGCTAATGCTTCTCCCCAGAAAGATGCAGGTAGTTTGGATTCAGCAAGCATGGTGGTGATGCCTCAGCAGCTGTGAAATTGGCACATTCTGCAACTCCATTTTGCTGTGGACTGGCACTAACAGTGTGTTGGCGTTCAATTCCATGTAGATCTGTAAAAGCCTGAAACTCCATCAACATGTATTCCCCACCCTTGTCATCATGCAAATACTTGATCTTCAGACCAAGCTGTGTCTCTGCCCATGCCTTGTATTGCTTAAACACTGCAAACACCTCATCCTTGGTGTGGAGAGGGTGGAATGAGCAAAAGCATGTTTTGTCATCAATGAACAGAACCCAATATCTGTACCCAGAATGGGTATGCACAGGGAGAGGTCCATGGAGATCAGTGTGGACAAGGTCGAGTGGCTTAGATGCACAAGTGGATGAAGAAGGAAAAGGATTCTGATGTTGCTTGCCAGCAAGACATGGTTTGCATTTAAATAGGATCAGGGTTTTGCTGTGACTTGAGCACCAAACCATCCACCAGATCACCCTTGACAAGGCGTTTGACACTCTCTAGGTTCATATGTGCAAGATGATGATGCCAGAGAGAGATATCCATGACACAAGTGCTGGAAAAATTCACAGACACAGACACAGTAATGGTAGAACCATCAAGGAGGGCAGTATTGTGGGTGTTTACAGAAGCGGTGAAGAGAAGGTTTCTGCTCTGAGAGAATGTAATTCGATCATGTGCAATGGTGACAATGAACTGCTTTTGATGAGCAAGATACAAGACAGAGAGGAGGTTGTTGCGCAATGCAGGAACATGGAGGACTCGACTAAACTCTAAAGTACACCTCTGCCTGCCATCCACCACTGGTGAAAACTGCACAGTGCCAACTCCAGTGGAATAGATGACTTGGTGGTCTGCAAGTTGAATGGGAATGACAAGTGGACAATAATTATGTATCCAATGATGATGAGGTGTCATATGAGATGTGGCGCCTGTGTCTGCAATCCAATAAAAATCAGCGTTGAGCTGAAGTGGCGTGGAAGAGAGGGTGAGGGAATCGAATGATGTAGCACTTGCATTTCCAGCATATTCAATGATAGCAGGTGTCGAAGCTGGAGTAGGAGTGGCGCTGTTGGCATGCACAGGGGCAGTGGATGGTGTGGATTCCATCTGAGCCGGTTTTTTATGGTGTATATTCGCTTTTGCCCTCAAATAATGATGGCAGTGGTCACAGAATGAACAAACCTTTGTTTTAGCTGTATTAGGCACCGAAGACGAAGGAGCGGCCTGCCTCGATGCAAGAGCCATGTCAGATGTGTCTCTGTGATGATGTTGGGCCTCCTCAGTGATAAAAGCACTCTGCAACTTCTCCTTGTCAAGATCTGTCAAAAGGAGGGTGGCAGAGACAAAAGAAGAGTACTCCTGAGGCAGGGCATGGATCATGGCCATACAGGTCAATTCTTCGTCCATCTGAGTGAGTGTGAAGTTGCTAGGACAAAGATTTTGAATAGAAATGACTGCCTGGTCGACTCTGTTCATGAGGGACTGCAAGGACTCATCTGGGAGCATTCTGAGTGTAAAAAGGTTGTCATAGGCATTAAATCTAGTGCCTGGACACTTCTGAAGGTGCACAGACTCAGGTTTGGTCCACATTTTGACAGGATCCTCAGCAATACCATCCAAATGCACCCTCTGGTCAAGCTGAATACCTAAGAAGATGTCACCAGCTGCCATAGATGCCTCATCATCCCAAAAAGCAGCCTTGTCAACATCAGCAGGCCTAACCCTCTTCCCAATTACCAGCTGCCACAATTTATTCCTCTGCAATACAGCCCTCATCTCTCCTTTCCACTGGGGGTAGTTGGTGTTGTTGAGGGGTGTGAGATGAAAAGAGGAGGAGTCAAGATGACTGTGAGACATGATAAGGCTGTTGTGAGGGAAGATAGGGACCAATAAGGCTGGAAATATCACTGGAGCTGGATGGAATGTGTATAAAGATGTGTGCGAAAAATGGGGTAGATTAGATGAGTATATGTTGCTGGGTGGGACGATTAAAACGCAGGGCTCATAACCTGTTGACAGGGAAGATCTATAAAGACTCTTAACTGACACATGCAGCAACAAGAGCTTTGGGTCTTGTCAATATGGATGCTAAAGACAAGGCCCAAAGGTGCGCAATGGTGCGTGGTTACGGGCGCTTAATTAAGCTCCCAAAGAGCGTGAATCAAGGAGGGAAAAGCAAGACAAAGAAACACAAATGCAGGGGAATAAAATCATGCCCCAACAGTTGTAGCACTCACAGCTGTATTCTGTTAGTACATACACTGATGCCGATCATGCATCCCAAGAACATCAACACTCAATCTCTGGTTACATCTTCCTTATCCAAAAAACAACCAGTCATTGCTCTGTCAAAGACAGAAGCTGAATACATCACGGCTACTCATGCAGCTAAAGAAGCCATCTGGTTGCATTCATTCCTGGCTGAAATAACCACACCACAAGTTACCCCTCTCACCTTATATTGCAACAATCAACCCTCTCTCGCTCTCACCAAGAACAGTCAGTATCATGCTAGTATGAAACACATTGATCTACGCTACCATTTCATTCAAGAAGCGATTGAAAACCAATTACTCAAGGTCATCTACTGCCCCAGCCATGGAAACCTAGTGGGCCTTTTTACCAAAGGGTTGCCATGAGTAAAAATCAAGGATTTTATAGGACATCTGGGCCTACGTTCAGATTGAGGGGGAGTGTTGGAAATAGCAATCTGACACATTGGTGAAGTCTAAGAGCTGAGACAATTTCTTTTGTTCTTATTCATTCTGAATTTTATTGAATGACAAGATTATATTCTTTTTATTTTATTGTATAACCTTTTGTAGTGGTCAAAAGACTGGCGTATAGTTATAAGCTGCTCTCTTAGTAGATAGTTCCTCAGTTGAAGTATCTGCACCTTTGACTGAGGTAAGTCACATCATTCTCTCAAATTATATCTAGAGTACTTATATATTTTGTAGTACTCTTACTGTTTAGGTATTTTACAATATAGTTGAAGTATCTGCACCTTCGACTGAGTAATCTTACTGTTTAGTTTAGCAAACTTGTGTCAAATTGATCCCTTTAATTTTATCACATCCCAGTCATCCTGTCACTCATTGACAAATAAGCAAAGGTACTGCTCTAGTTCCTGGTTGACACATTTAGTTTGGCTGTCCACTTGGGAATGGTATGCTATTATGGCTGCAAGTTTGATACTGAGGAGCCAATAGAGCTCTCAAGTGAACTCTGAGATGAATTGAGGTCCTCAGTCAGAGACAACTTGTTTTGGTAGTCCATGCAACTTCCACACATGTGAGGTAGAACGAGCCGCTCCCAGTGCTTGCCCAGGTTGGTGACTGCAAAGGTGGTACATTCCATATGCCTATCTACCCAGAGGATCATGTTCACAATTTCCTGGATTGACCCTGCCTTGTTTGGAGATCCATCCACATTGTAGACTGGGATCAGTCTCTGAAGCTTCCAAGTGATGAGGTGGTGGCAATCTATGTAGGCTTGGCTCATGAACTGTCTGGTGGCCCCACAGTCTATGAGGGCTGATCCCAACTTGACCTTGGAAGTGTCAGTTGTTTGAATCTCTACCTTGAGGACTAGAGATTTCTGCAGGATGGTTGCTAGTATGTACTTTCTCAGAAGCTTCCTTTTCCACTTTTGGAGCCATACTCAAGGGGGCTTCAAAGGTTTAGGGGTGGCATCAGGTTTTGGTGCAGCTATCTTGATCTTAGTTGAGTAAGGTTGAATGGGGGTATTTCATTTTTTACATCCAAACAGGAGAACCAATTATATACAGACAGTGGAGGTGCACTATTCACCCACTGTGGGCTCCAAAACCCTCTTCTTCCCCTTCTAACATCTCTGCCACTTTGGTTTCTTCCTTGGTCTCAGCTGATGGGGTGCTAGACATGTCAGCCAGTGCTAGTAACTCAGGCAACAGTTCTAGCCACTCTTCCACACTCATAGTCCAGATGTCAAATGACAGGGGGCATTCTTGAGCATAATGACCTGGCTTCCCACATTGGATGCAGATTCCTGGTGATGCGATACATGCTCAGGCTTGGTTGACATCCATTGGGACTGGGCCATCCTTTGGTGTTGTGAGGATGGGTGGTGCAGCCTGCTGAAAGGTAGCCAAAGTTCAGGGATTCACCCATCTCAATTTCTGGGGCATAGTGAAAGGCTGAGACATCATGCACAAGCTGCCTCAGTTGGCTTCCATGAACACATTGTTCACCTCTTGGTTTCTCACAACCCTCCTTGGTGTCATTTTCTGCTTCAGGTTCCAATGGGTTGACTGTATCAATGGCAGTAGGTGGTGGCTTGACAATGGGTGTGGTGTGAGGTGGAGCAGGGGCAACAGTTGTATTTGGAGCAATGGGGGTACATCAGTTTTTGTTTTGATAAACTGCCAATCCTCCCTCTTGAGACAAGAACCTGACGTGTTCCTTTTGTCAAGGTAACATTTTGCTTCACACTCACTGACTGTTTATCAGGCCAATAGATATGGAACCCTTTTCTCCACTCATCAATGCCTAACCAATGGCCTTCTGTGACACATCCACCCAGTTTGTCACCAGTTTCAGTGTGTACCCACACCTTCTCTCCCCATTCACAAACTTGATGTAAATCAGGTTTCTTTCCAAATGTGGCTTCATATGGTGTTTTACCATCTACAGCTCTGGTTGAGGTACAGTTCATTAGCCACACCACATGATGTGCTGCCTCACCCCACAGGAATCTAGGAAGTCCACTGGCATGCAGAAGTGTGTGGATCTGCTCAACAATTGTACAGTTGCATCATTCAGCTACTCTGTTGTGCTGAGGTGTATCATGCATGGTGAGTTTCTGTGCAGTTCCTTTGGACTTTAAGTAAGATATAAAATCCTTTCCTAGGCATTTGCCGCCATGGTCCAAGTGAAGTGTTTTTATGACAGCATCAAGCTGTACATTACACCAGACTTAATACTCCTTGTATATGCCAAAAGCCTCATCCTTGGTGCACAACAGGTACAGGTGAGTTAGCCTGGACATGTCATCAGTAAAGGTGATGTAGTAACATTTTCCTCCCTTTGTGGCAACTGGTGCAGGTCCCCACAGATCACTGTGAATATTTTCGCCAAATTTGACAGCACAGGTGCCTTCAATCACTTTGGGAACAGGCTTGCAAGTGGCCTTCGCATATATGCAAGACTTGCAGAAGAAGGGACCCAATGATGAGTCTTCAAGTTTAACTCCTGTCACAAAACCTTTAGCCACTAATCTCCTAGCTGTTTCAGGTGAGATGTGGCCCATCCAATGGTGTAATTGATCCAAGGTCAGTACATCTGCAGCTAAATTTGCTGTGTCAGACTCATGCGAGACTCTGTAGAGGCCACATCCTGATTTGGGGATTGTGCTGACCAACTTGCTGTTCTGCTCACATATAGTGCATTTGCCATCAGCAAAAGTCATGTCAAATCCTGTGTCATTGAGCCATCCAACCAATACAAGGGTGTAGCTGACTTCAGGTGAGTACAGGACTTCTGTGAGCCTTAGTTTGGAGATATCGACATTATTCAGTATGTCAATTGTCATTTCACCCATTCCAACTGCTCTAAAGCTTTGCTTATTTGCAGCTTGGAATGATCATGGAGTAATCTGTGTCTCAGTAAGGAGTGATGTGCATAGTGCACCCTAAGTCATAGACCTCAACACAAGGTGAGCTTCCCAGTGTTTCTTCGACTTTGACACATACTGCATGTGCATGTCAAAGTACAATCTACAGAGCCTCAGTTCCCTCAGTCATACCAACCAAAGTCCAACCAACCACATTACAAGCTACAGACTTCCAAGTCTTACAAGTACTATTCGGTTCAGTTCAGCTCGGTTCGGTACATCACTACTATATTCTTCATTACTTGCTCGCTTCGCTTTGGTACCCTTTGGTACATGTACGGGCATGTATGCCCACCTTTTCATATATTACTATTCTTACATCCATACTTTACATTCTCATTTCCATGCCTTGTGCAATGTTGTTGCATATCTTATGGCACCCCATTCTCTATATAAGTGACTAGTCCTCATGTATGTATTCTCCATTCAGATTATCGACTAAGTTAGACATATGCTACCAGTACTTTAAGTTAGTAGTCCAACTGTCTGGTACCAAGCATCTCGGACCCCTGCCAAACATCAGTCCAAAATCCAGTAGCATAGGCAGGAGGATTGGTGCAACACAAGAACGTTGAACCCAACGCCACGTCTGAACCTTGGCTCATTGGACCAAGCCAAACAACCCAAAACAAGAGCATGTGTGCATGCACTTATCAGTGCATCATTCAGATCAGCATTGAGGTAGTTCAAATTACCACTGGCAAGCAAAAAACCATCGCTCTCATCAGTTTCAGGTGACTGCGCCATCTTGCATTCACTGTCTTGATCATTGCTGACTTCAGAAAACCAGTCTCCTTCACAATCTCCAGTACTTTCAGTGTCTGAGTCTGAATCAAAATTTGACAGCAACTGTGGGAGTTCTGAGTCCAATTCACAGAGTTCATCTTCCATGAAGGCTACATCAGATTCAAGGTCAGATGCAACAGCAATGTTTGTGGTGCCGCTATTGTTCTGGGATCTACATTTGTTTGCTGACGTCTTGGCAAGTTTAGGACACTTGTCTTTATAGTGTCCTTTGTCACCGCAGTTCCAGCATGCACCATGTGGCATTTGTTCAGGGTGTTTGCTTTTCCATTTAGGTAAGGCATACATTGCTTCATCTTTGTCATTTCCTTTTGACATGTTGCCACCAGTATGGCACAATCTCTGTGCTACATGACATTGATATTCCTCGGAAACCAGTGAGATGAGCTCATCGGGATTGATAGTTTTTGTTCATCACAAACAAACACATGTAGGAATAAACATCACTTTCTCTAGCAAGCATGAATACCTGTCAAAAAAATGATAATTACCCTGGTTCTAGCTGTGATACTAATGACATCACATTATAGTTTAATTTTGAATGCTCCTCAATGCATCGTGAGCGCCTATCACAGAAGATAAGGAGATTTAGCAGTATTTCTGCAATACAGGGCCATATGACTAGCCACGTGGCCATTGTTGTTTACTAATATCCGCTGGTAATGGACCGGTAACCACTGCACCCGATGCTTGCAGCCCTACTCAAAGCTCTTCCCACATCCACTGAGGAAAGATCAATTCTACTTGACTTATGATACATCTCACATTTAGAACAACTCAATGAGCTAAACTAAGCTGACTAGTACTACATGTGGCTATACTCCTTGGCAAAAAGGTCATTACCAATCTAACTGCATGTCACCAAGATGGCAGTTCAGGGTTAGAGGATCAGGAGGTCCATCTTCCATCTTTTGTTTGGATCCCAAACTACAGTAGATATGTTGAGGTTTATTCAATGTGCTATTGGTGTTGCATCAGCAAAACTACACATGACTGAATTTTGTTATGGAGTACTATATAGTGAGTAGAGTTTTAGATAGTCTTTTGGTTATGTGTACCCAAGTACTCCCAAGTTAGGTTTATGCCCTAGTGTAAAAGGCAGACTTCTATGTGCAGCTACATGTTATAAATTGGCAATTATTTGAATTATCTACATATATTCCAACACTAAAAGCCCTATATCTCCACCAATTCCAGCTTTTTCAACATGAGAATTTGCAGCAAAGTTACAGACTATACAAAGAACCTACAAGAATATTTTCAGGAATTTAGGACAACCTTTTGGCAGATACCACCCACATGGCCCCATACCTTAACACCGAGAGCCATGCTGCCGTCCAGAATTGGCAGAAGAACAAGCCACTTGGCAGAAGTACATTTTTATATAGAATCTATTTCCATATTCCCTTATGACTACAATTTTCCCCCCTATGATTTTTTCCCATACCAAAAAACCCGCACACTCGCTCACATATGGCCACATTAGGCCACCTTCCATATTTGTTCCATCTCATTTTCAGCTTACAAACCATTTCTCATTTTCCTTTAAATACCCAAATGTATCTACAGTTAAACAGTGAATAAAGACAGTAAAAACAGTCTAGAATTGTCCCTACACTACTCAAATTCGAGTTATACTCAAATTTCTTACTCGCGCGCAACTCAAAGGTTAAGCGCCGAACCTTCGCACTTTCTTAATTAGGACTACTTCGTCGCACACTCATCATACAGAAGATCAGAGACCACAGCTATGTTCACATTTGATTCTAAATTTATTTCATATATTTTCTATACTATTTCATCTTGTGGAAGAGCCACAAATTGCTGAACTGGTGCTTTGGCGCCCAGACCAGTTTCCTGGGATGGCACCTGAGCGGAGGCAAACTCAGTAGTTTTTTTATTCAGAGTACATTCAGGATATCTCCACATTTTCCCTATCAATAAATAGATTTTAAATTCCCAGAAATTCTGTTTCCTTCACACCTTATTTTTCCCACCATTTTTGGGATTTTAACATTCATATTATTCTCAAAAAGAATATATTTGTGGGGAACCTAACCAGTAACTTTGTCAACACCCCTTTCAACACTACAAACTAGACAATATCAGAGCAAGTCTCTAGTTGGTGAGAATAGCAAAACACCTAGACGATATCAGAGTAAGTCTGAGGTATCTTGTTGTGTGAATGTAACAGGTAAGACTATAATGTCAAAGTACGATCTACTGAGTCTCGGTTCCCTCAGTCATACCAACCAAAGTCTGACCAACCATATTAGAAGCTACAGACTTCCAAGTCTTACAAGTACCATTCGGTTTGGCTCGCCTCAATTCAGTACATCATACCTTACTAT
>QFEC01018716.1:549-11669 GCA_003316585.1 Gomphus bonarii | reverse complement strand
AGAAAATACTGTTAAGAATGGGCCAAGCCAAGGTTCTTGCATATACTCAAGCAAGGTTGTAACTTTGGGTGAGGTTCAGAATAGGGCTTGGCTTCAGCTTATGTGCTGTGCCATCCAGATCTCATAGATTCCCTAATTTCTGAAGGTGAGGTTTCAACTAAATGCTTGGGGTAATCTGTCAATTTTCTGACTACAGAACTACTAATTTACATACACATTATATATGAGATTAGTATTTCAAATTAGTCAGAATAATTTCAAATCAAAGAACAAAGGGGTTTCCAGAATGGGAATTAAAACAAAGGTGAGGTAAAACATGGATGAGTAAGAATAAGGTTTGGGCAAGGTTGTTACAAAGATTGTTGCATGAGGCAATGGAAATTACTTGAATAGGAAAACATATCATGAGTGGAATTGTGAAGTAAATAAATGAAAGTGAGGTCTAGAACTAGGATGAGAAATCAATGGAGACTGAGCAGGGTTTCTGGAATAAGAAAGAGAATACTTAATCATGATTGACTAAGCAAACAGAGATCTTGCGAAGTGAGATCCTAACAATGATAAAGGCTATGTAATTTTGGTGCTTGTAATAATATAACACCAGCTGAACTCCTAATGGTGCATTTCTGGTGTGCAAACTTGGTTTGGTTCCCAGCATCATCGCACCAGCCAATAGAGGTAAGAGTGAAGGTGATTTTAGGAGCATATAGGGTGTCCTTTAGTATTAAATCAACTGCTTTCCCTTTGACTCTAGTAGTCTTCCACTGCCATAGGCTTTGAAGCTACCTCTATCAGCTGCTCGAATGGTTCTAGGCATTGGGAAGCTGTGATAGTTCTCCAGCATCCTTTGATGTGTCATATGGGAACTACCACCCATATCCAATATAATGGTGTCTCCTGTGCTGTCTTTAATAGTAGCTGTATAATGATGGTTAATAAATGCAGTTGGCTCTTCATCATCATCATGAGATGAGCTCTGTTCATTGGCTACCTGTGCTTTGCCTTTTCCCTTCTCTTTCTTCTTCTTAAATCTGGATTTTCTTCTCTGCCTAGGTCCCTGGCCTTCTTCTCCACTGCCCTTGGCCCAACAATTCTCAATAGAGTGGCCTGGCTTCTTGCAGTTTGTGCATATATACACCTTTTTCTCTGATGTCCCTACAAATCTTTGTTCCCCTTGAGTAATAGACAAAGTTTTTAATTTGTCATATTGAGATTTTAGGATCCTGATGATATTATCTGGGTCCATATGTTTTCCAACCTCCTCAAGGGATGTGATGAGGGCATTCATGACTGCTTCATAAGATGGCAGCAATGAGGTGAGCAGAATATCAAGGAATTCTCCTTCAGAGATTTGTGCTCCCATATCATTGAGTCAAGCATAGAGAACTTATGCTTTGTCTAGGTGCTCCCTAAGATCATCATCTTCTGAACATTTCATGTTCCAGAGCTGTCTCTGGATAGTAGTGACAACCATCTTGGGTTTCTTTGTCATTTCTGCTACCAATGTATCCCAGATCTATTTAGCACTTCTTTTCTTCTCTAGCATGAGTGCCAGAGATTCTGACACTGAGACCAAAATTTGGGTCTTGACAAGTCCTTCTATGGCCAGATATTTCTCAAGTCTCTCCTCAGCCTTATCAACTTTGACTTCCTCTTCATCAGTGAGGATATGTCCTTTAGTGAAGGTGGGAGGATTAGGTGGCCAATCACCAATGCCTTCTATGTGCCTGAGAAGGTTCTTTGACTCAAAGTAGCTACAGAGAGTGGCTTGCCACAAGGACCAATTTGATCCATCAGTAGCTAGCTTCCCCATAGTCAAGGGCAATTTCTATGCCTGCTCCCCAGGGCCCATAACATATGATGGGATATAGCAACTTTTCTGCAGTAGTTAGCAGAGAATTTGAGGGAACTAGTAATTAGACTATAGAGAAAGAAATAATAAGAAAACCATTATAAAACTGTAATTATATGATGGCTAGCTCACCTCCTCAGTTGTGGTTCACACTGAGGAGGGAGTGCATACATGGGCAGTATCTCACCTGCATATATGCATAAACCGGCCCTTTAGCACCCTTCAGGCACTCATTATGTAAGTGAGGTAAGTGCTGAACCTTAGTTATATAATACAATGTCTGGGTGGTCAATGTTATAAAATATCCATTTTCCATAGTATATACAAAAGAACAGAAGAAAAGCACAAAAATAAATAACTAGAAAGAACACAGACTCCCTCACCTAGTATATGCACCCAGAACTCAAGTAGACATACATACCCATGATCTCCAAAAAGAATTGAGTAGATAGCTTCGATTTTCATAGGTACAGGTCACTTTAGATACTACATGGGCATGGCACTTTGATCCCAGGGCAGGGAAGTGCCCGGGCAGCTAGGAGATGGAAGGAATGGAAGGGACTCACAGGGTCAACCCCGGAGTGTACGGGCAGTGGTTACAGTGGAAATAAGAGATGAAAGGGATAGAAAGGACATACAAGATAACCAGAGGACTTAGGAGTTGAGACAGGAGAGAAAGGGGTGCATATATGCGGCCATGGACATCAGCTGGCACATTGGAACCATTGGGATAACAAGAGTACATGCCAAAGAGAAGCCTCAAGCATTTTCAGAGGTTACCGATTGGAAACAGAGACCAGAATATGCAACACAGTGATACATATAGCACAGGATATCGACCCACCTATCCCAAAGTGGTCTATTTCTTTTTCTCACTCATGACATGTTAGAATCACAACAATGTATAAGTACTAGCCTAGGACATAGTAGAAAAGCAGTCCTTCTTGCCCATAAAGCAGAAATCGCTCCTTGTCTTCACTGATGCTTTGCTTACATCAATATCACATTTCCCACCAAAGGCTCATTGTTTGAGACCTGAATTTAATCAGAGAAGTTATCAGTCAGAAGTGTCTCACAAAGTCTTTGGCACACAGGGTCAATAGCACATTAGTTATTGATTTTACATTCCACACAGAATCCAGAGCCAACCTCTCAGTACAGGCGCTAAAGGGCCGTATTCACCAGAAAGGATTCCTAGATAGTTACACACATATCACACAGCATACATCCCCAAGTCTGAATCATATTCAACTCTTAGAATATTATCCTTAGTTAGAATCCACCCCACACCCCCAGTCAACTCTTAATTACAGTTAAGTCATCAGATCCTACCAAATTATTGGGTCACATGTGTAGCCTCAAAGCAGAGGCAAAAGTGAGTGGTGCATGATAGTGTACAGAAAGAAATAGACAGAACTTGTGAACACACCCACATAAAAATTCTGAAAAATTCTGAAAAATATTTGAACATATGTTGAACTGTTCTGTCCAGTTGTTTGAGAAAAAATGGTATATATTATGGTTGGAGCTCTCAAAGGTGGTATAGTGCATATATGTACCTTACACACTTGTACTCAGTGGAATGATGCTACACTCGCTCACATGGCTTACAAGGGATTGTCCAAACATATAAAGGACAGTCTCCTTAATTTCCCTCACTTCAAGTCCCTCACCAAGCTTTGTAACTTCATGTTGGAAATTGATAGTAGATATTGGGAACACAAGGAGTATGAAAACCTTGTGAACCCCACCTGAGGTTCCAACACATCCTCTAACTGGTCTAATCCTTCCAACCAGTCTAACCAGCAGTCCTCCAAAAGTTCTAATGATAACCAAAAGAGCCATAAAGGGACCAACAACAATAACAATAGCAGCAACCAGAAATTTTAGAACAATGCCAAGATACCCAACCTTTCATCAAAGCTCAGGAAAGATGGCAAACTTCTTCCTGAGGAATATCAACAATGCATTAACCAGGAACTCTGTCTTCTCTGTGGTTCAAAAGGCCACATAGTTAAGGAGTGCCCCAAGGCCAAGTCAACTAATTCCTCAAACCCTAAAGCTCACACTGCCAAGACAAGCTCTGACTTCAAGGCTGAAGATTCCATGGCCATGGAATCAAAAATAATAATAAGCAACCTTGGAATCACATGGCCCAAGGATTGTGGTAACCTCACTCACATGCTCACTTAAAATGCCATTTCTTCCACTCTTTCAAAGAACTCTTTAGTATTAAATTTGACATGTACCCTTATGCCTAAAACCTGTTTAGTTACACTTCTTGATTGTGGTTCTTCTGATTGTTTTATTGAATCACAAGTAGTGCAGAAATACTCTCTACCTACAGTTTCTGTACCCTCCATTCCATTAAAACTATTTGATGGTTCTACTAACTTGATCATTACTCAGACTATGACTATTCCAATCCATTTTCTGACTGGCAAACTTCAGACAGTTACTTTCTATGTAACTTTGTTAGATGGCAGCTGCTCCACAGTACTTGGCTACAACTGGCTCACCTGCTACAATCCAATGATTGATTGGGTATTGGGCAGTATTACCTTCAAGACTTCAGAAACAGCCCCTGTGCCAACCCCCCTGGATACCACAGCTCATAGCACCTTGCTTCACAGCAAAACCTCACCAAACCCTCCAAAGTTGACAACATCTCAGATAGCTCTAGTGAATTCTGCCACTTTTATGCAAGCTTGTAAACTAGAAGGATCCCAGGCATTTCAACCTAACCTTGCTGACCTTGATACCTTTGCCTGAGGTTCAACTAAGGTCAAAACCTCTGAAATTTTGGACAGAATTAAACAGCATGTTCCTGAACATTATCATGACTTCACTGTTGTTTTCAGTCAAGTCAGTGCTGATATGCTAGCACCTCACAAGTCTTATGACTACAAGATCAATCTCAAACATGGGACCTTACCTCCACTCAGTCCTATCTACTCTCTGTCAGTCTCTGAGCTTTGATTGCTTTGAGAATTCCTCAATGAACACCTCAAGAAAGGATTCATCTGCCCATTGTGCTCCTCACATGGGGCTCCAGTGTTGTTTGTGTGAAAAAAGGACAGTTCCTTATGACTCTGTGTAGACTTCCAAGGTCTTAGCAGAATCACCAAAAAGGATCACTACCTGCTCCCACTAATAACAGATCTTTTAGATGCTCCCAAGAAAGCTTGCATCTATACCAAAATTGACCTTAAGCTTGCCTATCACCTTGTTCATATTTCAGAAGGGGATGAATGGAAAACAGCCTTCAGGGCTCATTATGGGGCTTTTGAATGGCTTGCCATGCCCTTTGGCTTATCTAATGCCCCTGCAGCTTTTCCATGCTTTATGAACAATATATTTGGTGACCTTTTGGACATTTGCATGATCATCTACTTGGATGACATCCTCATCTATTCAGATGATGAAACCTCATACATTGGACATGTCCAAGAAGCTTTGCAATGGCTACATAAGCACCTGTGAGGGTGATGCTATGTTAAGTCCAGAGTCAGAGACATCTTGTCCGGGGGGTCTGGAGTGGTCGAACAGTTGATCTCGAGCCGGGGTGTGGAGTCAAGAGGACTTGGCTTCAACTTATGTGTTGTGCCCTCCTGCGTCATCTTGTCCTTGAATTTATGGAGTTGCAGAGCAGAGTTGTGGAGTGAGAACAGAGGTAACAAGGTAAGACTAAATTGATATTTGAACTAGGGAACTAGCTATGAATACATGGAGGTTTAAATACATTTGGAGCATGGGATTAATATGGAGCAGGGTTGTCTGAATGCAGAGGAGTTACTATACTAGGATGCAGGGATACTAAATGAGAGATGGGGTCATGTGGAACAATAGAACATACTAGAAGATGATGTGGAAGGTAATAGAAGGAGTGACTTGGAGGTCCATGTATCATATTGATTATGTGAGGGAAAGGATGGAGATGGAGTACAGAGTACGGAGTATGTGGAGGTCACGTGGAGGTTGTCCATGGCATGGAGTATGATGGAGGATAGAGATCTGTCTGGAGGGATGAGATTGATCCAGAGGAGTGTGGAGATGAATGATAAATGGGCGCTAAGGGCAGAGATTTGTCGGAGGGAACCTAGGATCTAACATGCTATTGACAAGGTCACAACAACATGATACTCCAATATTAATGAGCTGATAAGGGGCTTTTCCACCTGGTGTGGCAGTAATCCTCAGTTTATACAAGGCTTACTAGTAATAAATACATAGAGAGCTCACCTGGTCTAGTGGTAATCCTCAGAGATCAAACTGAGGAGTAGCCATTACACTAGTCATGACTTATATACCCTAATCCAGTGCCTATTATGTAATTGGAAGGCGCAAAGTGTGGAAACACATGGAAAGATAAACAGGAGACAACAAACTGGATGATGAACTCCAAGCTGAACCCTGATATCACCCCCCCTCTCAATGCATAGCATCTCAATGTGGAGTTTTGTCAAGATTGTTAACAAAATCACCTGCTAACATATCTTGTCAGTCTCCTCCAGAGTGAGGGATGGGTCCAGGTCAGGCTCTGCTCAAGTTCTACCCCAGGATACAGCTAGAGGGCAAACTTGCAACTTGAGTGGTAATTGCTGTAGGGGCTGTAGGGATTGTTGTAGGTTTTGAATGATGCCTCTCATATGTACTCCCCTATGGCATTGTGAGTCCTCCTCCCAGTGAATCCCTCAAATGTGCAGGGTGAATCTTGGCGAAGGAATATTGCATCTCTAGCTTCATAGGGTTGATGAGTGAGAGGCTTCTTCCGCCAGGGAAGGGAGAAGATAGGTTTGGGTGGAGCTGGGAGTTCAAGAAGTTTCTCAATTTGTCTAATGTCCCTTGGGTCAATGGACTAGTGCAATGATATAGGGTAGGATTCAAGTGGGATGAGACTTTGTTGGCTGGATTGGCTAGCCATGTTGGAGTAATGAGGGTTGCTTATTATTGAGTGGGTGGAGAAGGGTTGATAGCAGTGTTTATATATAAGTGTTGAATGGAAAGAGATGTAAATGAAGAGAATTAGATGTTGGGTTGAATGTCACTTATTTTTTTGGGGTTAGAGTGTCATGTGCTAGGTTGCTACCTTCTGTCCAATCAAAGAGTTGTCACTTGGGAGTTTCCATGAAGTTTTCTAGAGTTCAAAAGGGGAGGGTGGCATATAGAGTAGCTGATATGTGTTGTGGGGCTTCAGGGTTCTGTCAGTGAAACTCTATGACAAGTTGCTTTGCTCCAGAGATATCCTTCATGGATAGCCAGGAATCATCTGCAGTTCCATAACCCTTCCAATGGACTAGGTATTCTAGTCATCCCCAGTAGACCCTGCTATCTAGGATCCTCTTGACTTCATACTCAGGGACTCTGTCTTGGATAACAGGAGGAGGGGAGGTTGAGCATGTCATTCTTGGATTGGATCCTCTTGGTAGGGGCATAGGAGGTTGACAGAGAATATTGAAGGGATTACTAGAAGTATTCCACTTATTGACTACTGGGGTAATGAGTTGGATTGTTTCTTTTATTGATTGTTAATTACAGTTGTAACTAATGAGATTTATACTACATGTATATAGGGGTTAGGGGGTATTGCATATTATAGACACGTGTTTTGCTATGCCCGTTCATACTACATGCGCTCAGTGATTGGTACACACTCAGTAATTGGGTATGCACTTGTCACATTGTAAGTCCTGTTGCAGGTTGTTTGGGAGTTGGATATGTGGAGAAATTAAATTGGAATAGAGTGAGATAAAGAATACTTCTCAACAGAGAAGACAGGATAGGTGCGACCAAAAGATGGCGGGAGTTGGAGGCCATAGGCATTCCATGATACAACCTTGTTCACTGCATAAGGACCCAACAATTTATGATCCAACTTCTTCATTGGGCAAGTGATGGTAATGCTTTGTGCATTTAGCCAGACCTTATCACCAATCTTGTATGTGGGAGCAGCCTGGCAGTGTAGGTCATAGAACTGTGCTATGTCATCTGCAGCCTTTGACAGGGCAGAGCAAGCTTTGTTAGTAGCCTTTTCCATGCAAGTGGTGAATTTGTCCAGTGCTTCCAATTGGGTTTCTTGGGTTGGTTCTGGTCCAAGTCTTGGATGTTAACCACTGTCAAGCATGAAGGGGGTAGTCTGCATCACAGAGTGAATTTGATTGTTGTATGCAAACTCAGCAAGAGAAATCCAATCTAACCAGTCATCTTGATGCTGGTTGACAAAGAGTCAGAGGTATTGCTCAATCTCCTGGTTGACCCTTTTGGTTTTGCCATCAGAATGTGGGTGGTAGGCTGTAGAGGCTGCAACCTTGATGCCTAGGAGCTTGTTTAATTCTCACATGAACTGGGAGATGAATTGGGTGCTGCAGTCACTGATGACTTCCTCTGGTATTCCATGGAGCTTCCAAACATGGTCATGGAAAAGTCTGGAAATTCCTACTGAGTCTACATCCAATGTGGTCGTAATGATGTGTGCACACTTTGAGAGGTGATCGACAGTGATGAGAAGAGCATTGTAGCCATGACTGGCAGGTAGTTCTTTGATTTGATCAACAGTGATAACTTGCCATCTGTGGTCTGGAATATGATTGGGGAGGAGTTTACCAATGGGGGAGGCTGGGAAGGTTTTGGTCCTATTGCAGAGGTCACAGGCCTTTATGTATTTGGCAATATACCATCCCATTCCAGGCCACCAGTAGCTCCAAGACACAAGTTCAGTTGTCTTCCAGTGACCAGGATGACCAGTGGTGCTTGTATCATGGTGTGCCTTGACAATGCCATGCCATAGCTTGGAGTCAAGAGGAACATATACCTTGCCATGGTAAAGAATAAGACCATTCTCTTCTGCCCACTCTTCTCCTTGAAGATTTCCAGATGACCCAAGTTCTTTGAGAGCCTTTACAACCTTCTCATCTTGGTCCATGCAGTCCCTGACTCTGTCAAGAAATTTGTCGGTCTTGCCATTCACTAGTTGTGCACCTGTGGCATTAATATGGAACATGTTAGGTTGGAGTAGAATTTGGTTTTGATTATCTTCCTCCCCCTGCTTATGATCTACCCATCTTGAGAGTGCATCAAAATTAGTTGAATGATGACCAGGACAGTGGATCAATTCAAAATCAAAATGAGAGAGATAGAGTGACCAGCAAGCTTGACAACAGTTTAGATTCTGTGCAAAGTGAAAGTAGGTGAGATTTTGATGGTCATTGAGGATCTCAAATTTGTACTTGGTTCCTTTTGAGATATGACACCATTCTTCTAGACCATGGATGATAGAGAGTAGTTCCATGTCATGGATAGCATAGTTGCACTCTGTGTCTGAAAGACTCTTTGAGACAAAGCCGATGGGTCTCCCCTTCCCATCATTGCAGAGTTGAGATAATACAGCACCTGTTGCATATGCTGAGGCATCTCTTTCTAGGTGGAAGCATTTGGTCTGGTCTGGGAGGACAAGGATAGGGGTAGAGGTGATGAGCATGGCACCTGGTATCAGCTCAATTGCATGATCCCAGGGTTTACATGGGGGAAGCTTGTTAAAGGACTCCTTTGAGAAGACATCCTTGAATTCCTGGTAAGGTTTTGGAACTAGATCTTCAAAGGATTTAGTGGTGTGAGCTCCAATGCCTTTTGGGCAAGCTGCTGTGAGACAGTTAAGCCTGCACCAATTTCTTCATGGTCCTCCTCCACAAAGACTACAAAGATTCTGTCTCCATTTTCAGGTTAATACAATGGCTCTTTAGCTGTGGCATGTGTGTGTTGATCAGGAAGGTGCATGTGGTCTTCTTCAATGTCTGGGACTATTTCAACTTGAGGTTTCTTGTTGATCTGTTCAATACCACATGATTCAGGCCAGTGAGTCATTTTTACCTTGCCCAAGTGCCAATTAACTTCTGGGTTGTGCTCCATGAGCCAGGTGTGTTCTAAGATGATTGCTAGGTGCCCCAGGCTTGTCACTAAAAATATAGCACATTCTGTGTGATGTCCATATGTGCAGATGAGATCAACCTCTTCTTTGATTGAACCTGCCTCATTAGGAGTGCCATCTATGTTACAGATAGGTATAGCATGAGGAAGGCAACAGGTTTTGAGCCCTTCTGCTTGAACAAATTCAACATCAATGAACATTCCTGTAGTGCCACTGTCAAGGAGTGCATCAATTGCTAGAGGATGTCCAGTGTCAACAGACTGGGCCTTCAGAGGGACTTTGGTGCACCAGAATGTGTCAGCTAAGCATACATAGAGAAAGGGAAGGGGTTTCTCTTCAGGATTTGATGTGGTGGGTTGGATTTCAGGCATGACTGGTTGGATTTCAGTTGGGTCTAGGGTTGGCAATGAGTGTAGCATGTCTCTAGTATTCCCTAGCATACATGTTTCAAGAACTGAAAACCAATCTGTCGAGCAGGGCATGTCTTTCACCACTGACTTGCCTAAAAACCCTATTTCCCTCCTTCTTCAGAAGCTTGGACCACTCCCTCATGAGCATCTAGAGCAGCTGCTACTGACTCTGAGATCATGTCTATAAGAGCAGCTCCTGTGAGGTTTGTGCAGACACATTCCTTGCAGGGCTCTGGGAATGCTGGGGAAATATGGCCTTGCTTTCCACAGTTGTAGCATATCTGAGTCTCAATGCATCGTCAATTGGAATCTATATCCATGGGCATAGCAGTGCTGGGTGTGGGTATGGTGGGAGTAGTTGTAGTGCAGATTGGGACAGTGCAGTGGGAACCATGAGGTGCTTGTGCCTTCTTAACTTCCACAAGATATGATAGTTGCAGTCAATCTGACATGTGGCTTCCTTCAATGCCTTGCAGTTGGATGGGAGGAATGGTTGTGCATGGATCTTGTCTAGAATTGTCACCAGAAGTCCTCATGCATAGGCGTCCTCTAGTGCCTCATCATTAAAGCCTGTTCTCACTGCAAGTATCTCAAACTGTACAGTATAATCATCTGCTAACATGCTAGATGTCATCTTGAGGTCATGCAGTTTGGTACAGGCTGTTCCGGCATGATCAGGGTGTCAGGGGACGACCTGTTTCAAAGCCCGAGCCAAAACAAGCACAGCTCGGCCCAGGATGGACCGAGCGACCCGAGGTTTTCGGCAGGACCTTCCGAGACTTCAGCACCCTCGGGTCCGAGAAACAGCTCAGCACTTACCCACCAAGTTTTCGAGCTAGAAGCCGAGAACCGAGGTGGGAAGCTGAGAACCGAAGCGAGCTGGGAAGAGACCTGCTCGGGTTCTCTCTCCATCACGGCTACTGGGTCCTGCCTC
>QFEC01018710.1:0-11456 GCA_003316585.1 Gomphus bonarii | reverse complement strand
ACTCCAAGGTTTTGATCTGAGAGAGTGTGAGGTTGGCGATGAGCTTTCCGACATATGGATATGCGGGGTCGTCTGGAAACTAAGTTGGACGGAGTGAGCGAGACATCTCGACATGGCGAAGTGGCCGATGTATACGTACTGCAGGGCCGGTATCCTGGCATTTTGATGGAAGAATTTCTTCATCATGCCAGACCACGACGACTCCATCCTACTCGAAAATAAGCCACAGGATCCGTGTTCAAGGACATTCGAGGAACCTTTGTGATTCCATTGTCTAACTCGAGTGTCGTCGAGCCGTCTATCAATCCCCTGAAAAGAGAGTCAGGTAGGGATGGAAGATGTCAACTGTGAGCTACCAAGCGAAGCTGGGAAGAGTACTTTCTATCGTGTTGGCTCGACCGCCGCGATGGGCCTAACTGATGCTTTAGCAATCAAATAAAATACAATAAAATAAACTGGGCAGGGAGAAATACACGCCTGAATGTCAAAGTATTGGTTATATCCAGACTTCTTAGGAAAAGACAGAACTCTTTGGTTTGGTGTCGCCGCCGCTGACAGAACCTCGGTGAAGAGCACAAATACTATGACTGAGAGCATCGACTCAGAGTGAAAAGGTTGGGTGCAGGAGCATGATGAATATCTGATTCCTCTTCGCAACTATCCGTATTAACCTGCCACAAGTGGCGCGAACTGTAAATTTTCTTGTGTGTTAATTTTAGGCTTACTAATCCTTCCATCATACATACTGAACGGCAACTGCCGTCGGTCGGTGTCCAACCAGCGTTTTTTAGGGAGAACTCAGTTTTACCCTCTGAAAAAAAAAGGGGGGGTACGGAGGAACTGATATGATGTTCGGAGCTATTGAACAGTATATGAAAAATAAATATATCAGAGTTGTATGCAAGTGGCATGAAAGCGGGGAATGAGAAGGGCAGAGAAGTAGAGTGGTTCTTACTATTATCGCAAAGTCGTCTTTTGAATCCAGGAGTCGACTGTCAGTCACGGGTGTATACGGGAGTCACCGTAGACTCGTAGAATATTATTAATAGGCACGGAGTCGAATTGAAATAAGGCGTATTACATAAATATCAATATTAATCCCCAGCACAAGACAGTATTGGGCTGATTCTTGTTGTTGTTTTTTTTTCGAGGAGAGCCCCATGAGTGTCAGTGCAGTGAGGGCCAAGGACATGCTATATCAATGCATTATTTTTTTTAGTAGGGAAGTTGGATGTGTTCTCTGAAGTTGAAGGGAACAAGCTTTCTATGGATAGCAAGAGTCTATCAAAATGTCCTCGAGGTGTGGAGTTAAATTTTTTTGTTTTTCCCCTTCTTGTTTTGATATTTCGTTACATTGGTGTATTTGCTCGCGCTTTCACAATTTTATATATATCCTTATCCAATGGCTGTCCGAAATGCATGTATTCTTATATATTTTCAGAGAGCTTCTCATTCCCTTGTCTCAGACAATTAGAGATAGATCTCTGTCAATGATTAACTAATGAATATGTCCCGAACTGCGTTGATACCTAACTAATTCATCATTACGTTATTATCTACACTCTAACTCCTCACCTATCTATGTCTATTCCTCGTAGTATACAATGATCTTTATAAACCCGTAATCTGCTGATGCTTTTCCAAACAGGCTAGCACCTGATACTTTCGGAATCGGGGGGCAACAGACATTTTCTGTTGTTGTGCCCAACGCCTAACGGCATCCGGGGCTATAAAGTAGAGAGATGCATTAATACCAGGGATACTCATGTAGAATGGAGAGCACTCACAGTCTGTTATAACCCCATCCACGCCCATGTCTACAAGTTTCTCGACAATGTTTAGACTATTGACCTAGGGAGTCGGGTAGTCTCAGACATGGGCCATTTGGTAAAATTAATATATCGCACCGTCCATGGCTTGACTAACAAACCCAGTTTATGGGAAAGCTTCACCATCTCAGGTGTGGTAAACCAAACATAGTCTTGTGACACCAGATCAGAGGCCGTGCTGACTCTAGCTGTAGCAATGGGTGAAAGGATATCGGCTTCGATGTAATGAGCGGCTTGGGCAAGACGTTCCCCAAGAGTGGCCGCATCAAATTGTGAAAGATCTACACCGCCAAGCCAGGGAGACACCGTACTTCCATCGGGAACGTAGGTTGTTTGGCTAAGAAATCGGAGTAAGGCGATGGTACGTTATGTGATTGGGGTATGAATTACTTGAGAACCAGAGCGGACGTGAGAATTTTGGGATCAACGTGCTGACGTTGTCTGTGCTCAACTCAAGGAAAATATAAATCAGTGAGCTGGTGCACCTTCATCTGTATCAGCGTTCTCCAGTCAAAACTTTGGTACTACGATATGGATAAGGCTAAACATGCAAGCATATGTAGTGAATGAATAAACTAACTGTGATTGAATTATAGTAGTGGCTGTTGAAAAATAATTCATGTTGTTTCTGCACAAAAGTATGCACATCGTGAGTGTGATTGGGATAAACGGGGTTGATCTTGCTCTCAATGTTTAAAAGAACGTGGTGGCGGGGATCAGCGCAGTCGAGAAAGTCAAACAATTCCTGGAGAGTGGATATCCGAGTACCTGGGTACACCAGCTGGAGAGCTGGTCATGCCCGGGTGAGAGGTGCAAGACGATATCGTACACAAGTGCGCACGTACGGAAGTCGGACTGACGTTTTGAGCAGACCAGAGTTTTGATCTGGGAGAGGGTCAGATTGGCGATGAATTTTCCCACATATGGATACTCAGGGTCGTCCGGAAACTAAAATAGAAAGGTATGAAGCACCTCAAAGGATGAGGCTGAATGATTAACGAACTGCGGGGCCGGTGTCTTGGCATTTTGATCCCAGTATTTTCTCATCGTGCCAGACTACTACCACGCCATCCTTCTCGAGAATAAGAAGAACGACACGAGGAATCAAGTTCAAGAAACCTTTGTGATTCCGTTGTCTAACTCGAGTGTCGTAGAACCCTCTATCAACCCCCTGTAAAAGAGTCTGAGCAAAAGAACAAAACTAAGAATACACTGCCGCGCACCATGCAAAACTCGGGAGTGTATTTTCGATTGTATTGGCCCGTCCCCCGCGATGGGCCTATTGACCATTTGAATAACAGAAGTGAACTACTTATACTTCTTCATATATACCTGGATATCAAAAAAGCGGTCATGACCTGTCTTTTTTGGAAGAAACAATGGGACTTGATACTGCATCCCCGCTGCTGGGAGAGTCGCAGAGATCAACCAAAGTATCATGATCAGGAGCATGACGGGTAAAGAGGTTGAACTAGAGCTGCTGTGAAGCAGGCAATGGCGACATCTACTAAATAGGAGCGCGCTCTGTTACGACTTGATCCTGCGAATCGACCACGAATGAGAGCCACGAACGTGCTACATTTCGGCGGTAACAAGGTTTCCAAATCAATCACGCGTTCCTAGGACACGAAATTAGTCAAGCTGATGCTAGAATCGTGCAACGCTTGATCGAAATCTCTGGCTCAAAAGAAATCTTCGGCGTCCTAGGCGAAAAGCTCATACTGGAATGGAATTTGTCACGAAACTAGGTGTAATCAAATACATAGTGCCAGCAACTCATTGGCATCGATTATACAATCCAACATGTCCACTCAACAAGTGAGAATGAGGATTCAATTTCTGTGTTCCTGGACCTCTTATGGTATCTGATAGAAGTGGCCAACAACTTGTGACTGCCACAAGCTTGGCGCTATCAATATGCCATGGCATGACTAACTAGCACATCCAGTAAAGCCATATATACTGTATAGGTGAGCTATAGTTGCAAACAAGTGCACTATTACAAACTACATGATCCCCGATTCCTCCCAGAGACCAATGACCAAAGCACCGGGTACCAGTACGATCCAAAGCTTGACGAAAATCCTGTAACCAAACAATTAAACGAGGGTCGAGTGTGCAATTACAGCAAAAAACGGTGTCAGAAACAACGGCTTTCTCTAGAAGTATACCGTCAAGTTACATAATCCTTTGGCAACGGCGAAGCACAATAGTTATTGTGACTAACTGTGACGATCGACTACTAGACAACGTTCATAAAACACCCGGATCATATGCTTGTTGCGTGCGTTGTGTGGCCTAAAACGGTCAGGAAACAACTGCTGCATAATAATACTTCCGCAAAGACATAAGGGCATCGCTCGTCGGAACCACCATGTCTAACGTATTATGGGGCGGAGCTTATAGCAAAATATTGCCAGGGCGGATACCACCCGAACAACGACATTATTCATGGCCGCTTCCATGTCCTTAATACGCTCGGTTTCGGCGCAAAGGAACTGTTATTGGGGAGCTATGTCTCCATATTCTTGTTGCTAATTCCAAAGCCGTCTCTGAGATCAAGGTCATTCACCATCTTAGACATAAGAAAATATTTTTCCGAAGGTACACCTGGTGATGGGTATTAGACGACTTCGAGACCAAAGGACCGAAATGGCACAGATTGAGGCACTGTTCCTGAGCTATTGAGCCCTCCCTCGATCTCGATGATCACGAGCCTCTTTATGTCCAAATGATTTTCGAAAGGAATATTCTAGAAGACATGTACATAAATCCTACGTGGGTTGCCATATCTTATATAACTGTCGAGTGATTTATGGAGATAGGGGTGTACTTACCAACATAAACACATCCCAAGCCTCCGTCTTAGAAATGTGCTTCTGTGGAGTCTTGAAAGAGAACTGGACTGACGAAGAAGTATAAAAGTATTTTGGAGAACTAGCGAAGCACTTAGTTGCTCTTCAAGATAATCAACCACTCACCTCTACACATGTCCCAGTGAAGACAGTCTTACCTACCAGACTCAACTCTATTTAGGAGCTCTGAATGAGAATATCTGCGACTCTGGAGAACTCTCCTCTTGAACGGCAATACAGTATTCGTTTATAAACTAGCATACAATTGAGTAACAAAATGTTATACATTGACTTGATCACACAGAATATAAACGACAGAATATGTCATATCATTGATGAGAACCAGCCTGCATATCGCATTATGTTGGATCTGTGTTGGATTGAAAATGTTGGAATTACTGAGTGTCGAGGCATACATAAGATAGACGTCATCCAAAGGGGTCACCTTTATATAAACAATTTTTGTTTTGTTCTTGCATGCTCAATATGATCACAAAAATTTTAATGACTCTCTTGAAACTTAGAAATTGCACTTAAAATGCTTATCTAGAACTTTTTTACACTTTATAGAAAGTAAAAAAAAGATAGAATCTGCTTATGTAATGTGTGCCATGTGATGTTTTACAGAGGCCAGAGGTGAATAAGAGTGACAAAAATTTGATAAAACATATACCCTATTAATGTGATACGTAGTCAAATAGAGTATTTTATGAATAACTAAGGTGTTAGATCCTGGATACCCTCTGATAGATCTCAGACATCCTATATTATAGCTGTTAAGTCCAGGGTTAAGGACATGGTGTCTGAAGTTTTCTTGAAGGGTCCAAGATGAACCTGGGTATGGAGCCAAAAGGACTTGGCTTCAACTTGTGTGTTGGACCCTCTCACATCATCTTATCCTTGATTTCAGAGATCATGGAGGTGTTGTAGAGAGAGGTTATAGAGAGAGTTCATGGAGGTATTGAGAGGGAGACTAAATTGATATTTGAACTAGAGAACTAGCTATGAAGACATGAAGGTTTATATACATTTGGAGGCCTTGTATCAAAATGGAACAGGGTTATCTGAATGCAGAAGGGGTATGTGAGGGCAACTTATGTATGTGGGTACTGATCTCAACAACTGCTGGGAGCTAAGACAGCAGGACACCACCCAGCTTAGCCCTTCTCCCTAGGCCTGACCCAGGGACTCTAACCCTAAGCCTACCCACAGTTATAACCAGACACTGGTAAGGGGGTCAGAAAGTAAGTGTATTGTAGAAAGTAGGAACTAGGTACAATGGACAGCATACCTGGTAAGGGGGTCTGAAAGAGAATAAGGTGAGGACCTCTGACCTAAGTAGCCAGCTATATAGTTAATGGATGAGATGTGAGCAAGTCATATCACAGTCAGTGAAACAAGGATAGGTAAGGACTAAACTAAAGAATCAATTGAGGGAGGAGGGTAGAAATTAGAAGATACATATATATAGAGGAAAGAATAGACCTTAGTGGACAGGAGGCTGTCCCCTGACAGGGTACTACATTATGCTATGGAGATACTACAAAGAGAAAGTGTGTCATGTGAAACAATGGAACATACTAGAAAATGACATAATGAATGATAGAGGTGGTGATATGGAGGTCTGTATGTTGGGGTGTGGTGTAATGATGATGATGGAGTGGGGTAACATGTGTGTGGAGATCATGTGAGGAGCTTGGAGTAGACATGTTGGTTATGGAATGTTTTGGAGGGGTGAATATAGTTTGGAGGTGACTTGGAGGTGGATGAATAAGGGTGCTAAGGTAGAGATCCATCAGAGGAAATCTGAGATCTAACAGTACCTTCCCATTAGGGCTGAGCCTCAAGGCCCTACAGTGATTGCTATGGGAATGGAGGTTAGCACTTGGCTGGAAAATGTATATAAGGATATATAGTTTTTCTTGTTTGTTCAAGTATGCTTGCAGCCACAATGAGTGAATCCAAGCAAACAATGTTAAAGTAAGAAAGGATGTGTTGACAAACTCAAACACAGACTCATACACATATGGCACAGCAGGACTGTGCCAGACTCATACACAGATAGTGGAGCATAGCAAGCATCCACACAGGTGCTTATCTATTAGAACTCAGATATAGTACAGTAATTACCCTAGTACCATTACTATTCCCAACGAACAATGGATGAGATTAAGTTGCTGCAGAAGCACCTGGCTCATGTAAGGGCAACCCCTGTAGTGCTTGCTGAGGTTACCCAGGTCACATGGCTGAGGCTAGCAAGGGGGAAATCCTAAGTATATTAGACTGTGTACATAGAAGTAGAGCCTCACCTGGCAAGAGGGAAATCCTAAGAGGAAAACTAGGGTCCCTTGCTAGTGAGCCATGCAACCTATATACTCATTGTCTGCTTCCTGCTTTCTCAGCATACCTTACCCCTTGATTGGGCCCAAAGGTATGATGACCCCACAATCCATATCCAGTGCTATGGTACTTGGGCCAATACCTCAGCTTCTCAGTTCAGGACATCTTGAATCTGGACTGAGAGACTGTTTCTGCACTTATTGTCTGAATGTGAAGCTTGGTTTGGTAACCCTTGGTATGGACAGATCACAGTATTGGTTTGGGATTTGAAATGGGTCATCCCCTGATGGCTCAGAGGGAGGAGCAAAAGGCTGTGGAGGTGGCAGCAAAGAAAGTTGTGAAGGAGGAGTTAGCAAAAAAAGCTGCCAAGGAAGAAAAGACAAGGGGCTGTGGAGGAGGAGGAGGCACAGACATGTCAGGAGTGGATTGAGAAGGATGTGGAGAAGTGTAGGCAGACTCAGCAGGTGTTGGCTGCCTACAGGGCCCAATGAGAGTTCCTGAACCTCCAAGCTCAGGATGTGAGGAGGTTGGGTGTGCAGGTGGATCTCAGAAAGTTTGAGTGTTGGAAAATAAACATTGAGCAACATCAATCCATTTTTTTGTCTCACTCACAAATCAATCAATATTCACAAGTTATGAGAAGTGCTCATGGGTTTATGAATCACACACAAACCATGCACACACACATGAGCCATGGACAAGTCCAAGATACTGAATCTGAGTCCAAGTTGAGTTGAGCAAATCAAGGCATGAAATTACATGTATCTGAGTCACATATATTCACACATATCCAAGCACATCTCATCATCAAACCAAGTATATTCCTTGCCATATTGAACCTGTGAATGGCCTGATCTGTTATAAAGGGAAAAGAATACCTCTGAAATATGGGTGTATAGTTAAAAACATAGAAATTAGATATAACACAGTAACTAGGACAAAAAAAACTGTAGGTATATGCATGGGAAATCAAATAGATTAAATACACAAAGGAATTCCAAAAAGAATCATATCATTAGCTACATTTCCCATCATTCCACGAATATTTTACTTGTATCTTGGAAACACGACTCAGTTCCCAGCACTTTAGTGCCCCGGCGGCTAAATGATTGGAAGGTATGGAATGGAGATAGGGAATGGTACAGGGACATAGGGGATACTGGACAGAGTGGGAATTTACTGGAAACACTGTAAGAATGAAATGGAAAAGGTCTGAGACAGACAGGAGCTCAGGGAGAGCCTAAACGACTGCATATATATCACCACCAGAAGTCACTGATCATCCTGGACTTCTCACAGCATGCTACTGATATAGTGTAGCATGAGGGACAAAGGGAAATCAAAAATAGAAGGTCTAAAGGCAATTTCCAATAGTTTTTCTCATTTCCAATAGCCCAGGTATAGCATATGTGACTCTCTAACTTCGTACAGAGTGGAAATCCACTGCTTCTGACCAGATATGGTCATATTTCCTTTTTTTTCTCTTCATTACTAGTTAGGTGTTAGGATCTTGCTTCACAAGATCTCCATTTGCTTAGTCAATCATGATTAAGTGTTCTATTTCTTATTCCAGAAACCCCGCTCAGTCTCCATTGATTTCTCATCCTAGTTCTAGACCTCACTTTAGTTTATTTGCTTCACAATTCTGCTCATGATACATTTTCCTATTCAAATAATTTCTGTTGCCTCGTACAACAATCTTTGTAACAACTTTGCCCAAACCTTATTCTTACTCATCCATGTTTCACCTCACCTTTGTTTTAATTCCCATTCTGGAAACCCCTTTGTTCTTTTGATTTGAAATCATTCTGACTAATTTGAAATACTAATCTCATATATAATGTGTATGTAAATTAGTAGTTCTGTAGTCAGAAAATCAACTAAGATTACCCTGAGCTTTCAGTTAGACTTCACCCTCATAAATTAGGGAATCTATGAGATCTGGATGGCGCAGCACATAAGCTGAAGCCAAGCCCTATTCTGAACCTTGCCCAAAGTTACAACCTCACTCAAGTATATGCAAGAACCCTGGCTTGGCCTGTTCTTAACAGTATTTTCTGACTCACACTCCTGATCTTGTATTAATGTCCACCATGACTACTTGTTCCAGTATTTGTGCCATTAGACAAGTTACAGCACCCTCAACCCCATCTAATCTGCAAGCAATATCAGAATTATGATGAATATCTGAACAACCTGAGGATGTATGCTTCCCCAATACAGTTGATGCTGAAAACTTCAGTCAAGGCAGAGACCAAGGACATGGAACCCCTCCACCTCCTGGGCCTCCTGATAATGGCCCCCCTGACAATGACCTGGATGATGACGATAACCCATTCCAAGATGCTCATAGTGTCGATATGAATATCAACTTGGACAAGCTCGTTAAAAGGGTTTTCAAACATCTCGCCCAACCAGTCGCTGTGGATTCAGGCTCCCAAGCCAAAATCCATGAACCCGAGGTTTATGATGGCATGGATCAAGCTAAGCTCCATACATTTTTCCTTCAATGTATGCTGAACTTCTGAGATCACCTGTCCACTTTCAAGACAGGTGCATCAAAGATTCAGTATGCCATCTTGTACCTCTCTGGCCCCACCTTACAATATTTTGAACCTGCCATCCTAGGCAAGATCTTTCCTGAGCCTACTTGGCTCTCAAATTGGGAAGAATTTTGGGCCAAGCTTGAAATGAATTTTGGGCCCTTTAACAATGCTGCACAAGCAGAAATAGAGCTTGAAAAAATAGTCATGAAGGATCATCATCAGGCTGCTTGCTACTTCATTGACTTCACCCAAGCTTCCACTTGCACCCAGTGGAACAACACCGCCCTCACTCACATGGCTTACAGGGGATTGCCCAAGTGTATTAAGGACAGTCTCCTTAATTTCCCTCACTTCAAGTCCCTTGCTGAGCTTCAAAGCTTTGCATTGTAAATTGATAGCAGGTATTGGGAACACAAGGAGTACAAAAACCTCACAAACCCTGCCTGAGGTTCTAACACATCCTCCAACTGGTCCAATCCCCCCAACCAGTCCAACCAGTCCTCCTCCAGCTCTAACAACAACCAAAAGAGCTGTAAGGGGAACAACAACAACAGCAGAAACCAGAAGTCTGCAAACAATACCCAGACTCCTAACCTTTCATCAAAGCTCAGGAAGGATGGTAAACTCCTGCCCAAGGAACATCAGTGATGCATCAACCAGGGACTGTGACTTCTGTGTGGTTCAAAGGGCCACATGGTTAAGGACTTCCCAAAGTCCAAGTTAATGAACTCCTTGAATCCCAAAGCTTGTGCTGCAAAGATGAGCTCTGACTCCAAGGCCAAAGATTCCTCAGCCATGGAATCAAAAAAATAATAATCAACCTTGGAACCACACGGCCCAAGGATTGTGATAACCTTGCTTACCTGCTCACTTAAATGCCATTTCTTCCACTCTTTCAAAGAACTATTTAGTATTAAATTTGACATGTACCCTTATGCCTAAAACCTGTTTAGTTACCCTTCTTGATTGTGGTTCTTCTGATTGTTTTATTGAATCACAAGTAGTGCAGAAATATTTTCTACCTACTGTCTCTGTACCCCCCATGTGGGGGTAATGCAACTCTTTTCACAGTATTTGGCAGAAATTCAGAAGATTACTATAATTTACACTGTAAGAAAGAAAATATTAAGAAAATAGACATTATGGTGTTATTATATGATGGTTTGCTCACCTCCTCAGTGGTTGTCAACACTGAGGAGAGAGGGCATACACAGGTAGTGTCTTACCTGCATACATATATACATAAACCGGCCCTTTAGTGCCAGTCAAGCACCCATATAGTAAGCGAGGGCACCAAGCAACTGCCTGGGTGGCTCCTGCCAAATCATGGGGCTGCACCCATACTCTTGAGGTGGAGGCAGAATGGGTGCTGCACCTGGTAGTGTACAGCAAAACAAAGTGAGAACTCATGAACAAGTGAAAGGAAAAATACAAGAAAATTCTCAAAAATATTATAGTATATAATGAACTGTTCTTGGTGGTTTTTGAAGTGAAAACATCAGATATATTAAGTTTGATTCTCTCAGAGGTGGTATAGTGTATATATGCACCCTATACCCCATTCTGTTAAAATTATTTGATGGTACTACTAACTCAACTATCACTCAGACTACGACCATTCCAATCTGTTTTCCAACTGGCAAACTTCAGACAGTTACCTTCTATGTAACTTCATTGGATGGCAGCTGCTCTGCGGTACTTGGCTACAACTGGCTCACCTGCTACAATCCAATGATTGACTGGGTATTGGGCAGTATTACCTTCAAGACTTTGGAACCAGCCCCTGTGCCAACCCATCCAGCTACTACAGTTCATAGCACCTCACTTCCTAGTGAAACATTGCCTACCCCTCCAAAGTTGACAACATATTGGATAGCTCTGGTTAA
>QFEC01018673.1:0-14562 GCA_003316585.1 Gomphus bonarii | reverse complement strand
GTGGAGAAATTATGACAGCCAAAGACCTCAGTCACAGCAGAGACCAAGGGTACAGGACTCCTCCACCTGATGGGCCTCCTGGTGATGGCCCTCCTGATGATGACCCAGATGATGATGGCAATCAACCCCTTAGAAGATGCTCATAGTGTCAATACCAATATCAACTCAGATGAGCTCATCAAAAAGGTTTTCGAACATCTTGCCCAACCACCCACTGTAGACTCAGGCTCCTGAGCCACCATGAACCCAAGTTTATGATGGCATGAACCAAGCCAAACTCCATACATTCTTCCTTCAATGTATGCTGAACTTCCAAGATTGCCCATCTGCATTCAAGACAGGTGCATCAAAGATTCAATACACCATATTGTACTTCTCCAGCCCTACTCTCCAGTATTTTGAACCCACCATCCTTGGTGAGATCTATCCTGAGCCTACCTGGCTCTCTAATTGGGATGAATTTCAAGCTGAGCTTGAAATGAATTTTGAGCCCTTCAATAACACTGTGCAAGCAGAAATAGAGCTTGAAAACAAGTCATGAAGGATTATTACTAAGCTACCCACTACTTCTTTGACTTTGCCTAAGCTTCCACTTGTACTCAGTGGAATGACACTGTACTCACTCATGCAGCTTACAAGGGATTGCCAAAATGTATTAAGGACAGTCTGCTTAATTTCCCTTGCTTCAAACCCCTTGCCAAGCTTTGTAACTTCACATTGGAAATTGGCAGTAGATATTGGGAACACAAGGAGTATGAAAACCTTGCAAACCCCACCTGAGGTTCCAATACCTCCTCTAACCAGTCCAACCAGCAGTCCTCCAACAGCTCTAACAATAACCAAAAGAGCTGTAAGGGGACAAACCACAATAACAACAGCAGCAATCAGAAGCCTTCAAACAATGCCAAGACACCTGACCTTTTTGTTAAAGCTTGGGAAAGATGGCAAACTTCTGCCCAAGCAGCACCAATGATGCATTGAACCATTACTCAGACTACAACTATTCCAATCCATTTTCCAACTGGCTCACCCACTACAATCCAATGATTGATTGGGTATCTTGGTGGTGATATTTTTGATGATCAGGCATTTAACAACCTCACTCATTCCAGGATCATCAACTCAGTGACTAGCACCAGTTTTCTGAGCTTGAGGAACCCTGCATAATTAGTGTACTCTCACCATGCACTTCATATTGCACATCTAGACCAGCATGTGCTATCGATATTTGCCTCATGGAATCTGTTAGGACTATGCTTCTACTGCAATAGATTACAATGACTTATAGCGGCAGAAGAAGGTCGGATTTAGGAATTTTCTTACACCGAAATGATCTCCAAATCTCTAGGTTGACTTGATTGCTGCCCATCGTGTGTATGAAACAGTACCCACAGGACTTCCGCGAGGTCGCCAAAGAAAACGAATTATGAAAGGTGATGTGCCAGAAGCAGTGCCAATGTATAACGCGTGTCAATGAGACGAAACTGTCTCTTTCAAATGCATCGGCAAACTTGTTGACCATAAAATTGCCTAGTATAGTATGGCCTCTCCAATGTCTCAAGGTGCTTGCATACAATGAACTCTAGTCATCACGGTCACCAAGTTGACCTGACTGCTATAATTGCATTTGTAGGGCAAGGGCGGGGATGAAGATTGATGAGATCCGTTAGAAAGAGAACTTCATACTGGCGCCAGTATCGGAAGCGTCGATATGTGTGTCGGATTAATTCATTAAGATTCCCCGTCAGTTAAGGCATACATTTCCACCAAATGGGATCGCTCTTAGGCACACAATCATCCAATACATATTTACAGCATGATCAGGGAATTCGGAGGATCGGATGTATTTCCGATTAAAATATTTCCTACTGGACTGAAAAAACCGCATCAAAGAAGAATATGGACTGATGGCGACCCAAATGCCTGGAATTATTGGTTTCAGATGTTTTTCCTGCAGGAGGACTGAATTATCATCACGAGTGATCATGAGTGAACTGCTGAGCACGTCAAAGAAGAATCTGGACTCAGGGGCCTGGAATTTATTCTGCTGATCCAGTTGATTTGAATCATAGTAAGCACATATTACCCGATGGTGTGTTATCAGTGAAAAAGCGATCATGATTTAAGCTTTTGTGGACAATGGAAGGGGTGAATCAAAAGAGAACGTACCAATTATGCAGAGATGTGAGCCAATGCCCACGAAGAGTGGGTTACCGGGGTCTGATTAATATCGAAAGTTGAACTCCAAAGGTTCCGGATCCTCATGTCAGCATGCGGCACTCGCACGTATCAATAACTGGCTGTAAACTTGGAACATTGCGTGCTGAAACCGTGATTCTTCCCAGGGAATCATTACTCGGACATGATCAAACGTTGCACATAAAAAATCCGCTTGCTATGGATCTGCCTATCTTGTGATGGATCGATGACAGGAGAAAGATGAAGTTAATAACCACATGGATGTCTAATCTATGCAACAGGCTGCTGTTTTATTCTAAATAGTGTACCCGAAAGGCTGTAAGTGGCAACTAAAGAATATTCTGCGGAGTCTAAAGACCTATAAATTAATGGTTTATTCAAATATCCTCATAGAGTTACTTGGCAAACAATTGAAGATTTTGATCAAGTATCTTGAGCTAGGAACCCTTCCGAAAATCATATTCTCGAAATTTCCTAATAGACTCATGATTGTGACAACCTGTGACGCCTCGCCCGGAAATGGCAACACGTGTAGCCCAGCAGTACTCAAACCGGAGGACACCTCGAAATTTCAGTCCCTGTAAGGCCGCCACTTGTAGTAGCTGTCGTTGTGCGTCAGGCAAAGAGGTCAAACATTACTGACTCGATACAGAAAGAATAAACATATTTGCGCCTACATTAAAGTACCCTCTCTTGTTTCATGTACATCATATCGATGGTATCGGATCACCGAGGCCTGACCTTTCGAACCTATATCAGGCTGTACAAGGAGGAAATTTTAAACACCAAAGATTGAATCTGGTATACTTCCCTTTATTTAGATAATCATTTTAATTAACTAGAGGATTGTCACCCCCAGATCCATATCTTTACTGGTCAAAGGCCTCTCTTTGAACCCAGCCCCTCTTACCTAGTCGTAGGCTCGTAATGAGCAATTGTATGGTCATGACATCTTACGATAATGGTTTCAGCCCCTTGCTATCCATGCTAGTCTACCAACGGTTCAACTCGGGACCCCTGTGGACATGGTAGCTCAAGTTCTCGTTTCACGAAAGAGTTCTTGTGCCTCTTATGGTTGTATTTCTGCAGTGTCACAATGCTGACCCTCAGATCACAAGTTCTGGCTTCAGTGAAACCCAGGTATAGTGATTTCAGTATTTCCTGGCCATCACTCTAATTCAGCCAATGATATTTTTTTATAACTACAGTCCGATTTCTCCGCTGAATACCCCTACAGCCTCTTGAGAAGCTGTTCGGGGGCTGTTCTCAAGTAAATAGCTCTCGAAGTCATGGGACTGGCACCACTTTCTCTTTCATTTCGTCATAAATTTAGCGTCTCATCCCTTATCGTCAATCGGGTGCTTTATTTAATTGGGGAAGCTGTATGACTGACGTATACGGCGAAGATTGCTCCAGACACTCCTAAAACGCCAGATTATTATCCTTCTCACCCTATGTCTCCTGATGCCCTTAATCTAGACTGCGAAGACCCTGATGGAAAACGTCACCAAGAACTGCTTGGTTGATGTGATAGCTGTGTGCCAGCAGATTGCTCCATGCATTACCGGCTTACTTTGTCTGTTAAAGTCTTCGCTGGTTTCAGCCACTCTCTCATGTCTCATCCACCCCACTCAAGGTAGGGTTCACAAGGATAGAGTTTGTCATACCAATGACACGCCACAGGGGGTGGCACAATTGTTGGCCCCCCTGTGCATTTTGTTGCTAGCTGACCTATCACCGCTCGACTCCCTTCTTGTGCCAGTTGTCGAAGTTTTACTTGGTGGTTTTTTGGATAATGTAGATAAGGAATTTGAATGTCCAGAAGACTAGACCCGGCCACTTTATGTGTTGTAAAAAAGCAAGCAGTCCTTTTTCAGCAGTCCTTCTCCAGAGCCCCTATAATAGCCTCCGTCAGAATTCTTTGGGCGCTTGTCGGACTACGAAAGCAAGCTCGCACATTCTGGCCAGCTTCCGCCTGACCCCTCTATATAATCATCGTGCCTCTGTAAAGACTAACGTCCATACGTCTTTGTTCACCGCTTTCTCCCTTTTTCGTACGTTACCCTGTATCTTGTCTTTGTGAAACCTGTGGCATCTTTGAAGAAGACTGTAATTCGTGCTATGTCGAGCGAGAAATTGGAGTCGGTCGATGGAGGCCTCAGCGACCGAGGGCGAGATCGTGACAGTGATAGAGAGAAGGATAAAAATGGGTCGAAGACAAAGAGTGGCCAGGCTAAAAGTGAGTTTGACCTGCAGGATGACCATTGTGTAAAATTTACCGATACCGGGGATAGCTAAGGACCTCTCCCATGTTCCCTGCAAGTTTTTTAAGCTTGGACAATGTACAGCTGGTTCTTCTTGTCCGTTCTCTCACCATGTCATAGAACCTGGACAGCAGAAGGATGTTTGCCAATGGTTTGTAAAGGGCAATTGCAAGTTTGGACACAAATGTGCCTTGGCGCATATTCTGCCTGGCCAACCTATGTCAATGGATAGAAAGAATAAGAAGGCTGCACAGCAGGCGGCTGCGGCGGCGGCGGCGGGCAGCGGTGGAGGGGCCCGAGGCGATCGCCGGAAAACGAGTGGTACCAAAGAAGACAGTCTACGCATTGGAATTGGGAGGACTGTTGGTAGAGGTGCTGCACCAATATCTATCTCAAAGGCGACGATATCTCCTTCTGCTCCTGCACCCCCATTGCGGGACACCGATTTCCCGTTCGGCTTGGCAGAAGATTTTGAACAAACTGTACAAGCTCAATCACAGAAAAAACAGATTGAACCGCAAAGGAAGCAAGAGTCGGAAAGCACTACACCTGGCGTCAGTGTTCAGTCCAGTGAGGAAAAAGCATCGCCGAATACAGCCCAAGAGCCTGCAGCTTCAAACAATTCTGCTCTGCCTAAACAAGACACTCAACAACCAAGTCTACTTCCCCTTCCACTTTCAACACCGTCTACTCGTCGCGGCTATCCTCGTCAAAACGGTTCGGGCGACTTCGGATTCGGCCCAATAGGTTCTCCTCCCCGTTCTTCCCCTGGTCATACGCCTACATCACAACCCGCTCCTCACGCAGCCCATCGTATCAACGGTTTCTCACCCTCTACCTCTCCGAGTGGCTCGGGCGTGGGCGTAGGCGTCAACACCACGATGACATCAACCTCACCATTCTCTGCACCGGGAAGCAAATCCATTTTTATGTCGTATAGCCTAGACCGGGACTCTTCTTCTAGCACTCATATTAAGTCATCCGCTAATCCACCTGTAGTTGGCGGCGGCGGCGGCGGCGGCCCATCTTCCCTTAGTGGGATTCGTGGATGGGACATCGTAGGGTCGGCGCTTGGAGGGGTGCATGACGATGAAGACGATCTGGAGGAGTTCTTGCCATCTAGTCTGAACGAACTCTTAACCGAAGAGGAAAAGAAGCGAAGATGGAGCCGCACAGGAGGGCAGAGGCCCATTTTGGAGCAACACCATCGATACTCTCGCTCTGTACCCGCTGCGAGTCTCATGGACAATGTCAGGAATATATGGAACGAGAACGGCTCTGACATGCTGTCTAGCGGTGGCCCCAGCCCGTCGCTCCTCGGTACCTCAAATGTTTCTACAGGTTTTATGCCTCGGCGTCCCTCCATGTCAGCTTCGCGTGCTTTCTCCGACTCTCCTCATACCGCACATCCTAATAACGTCCATTTCGGGTTCAATGGTGCTGAGTCACCTTCTTCAGGAAACTTCGTTTCGGCTTCTCTTACTGGGTTATACAATTTTAACCGCTCACAGCCACAACAACACTCCTCTAGGCCAACGTCAACTAGTTTTAATGTTCAGCAGCCACGCCCAATACCCGGTCATGGCACTGCAGAAGAGATTTTCAACGGCAACCCGCTGAGTCCATCCGCTCGGGCGTTGCAGGAGCATGCCCCCGGGCAGAGCCTGCCGCAGGGTCTTGCGGCAGGTTTGAGCCGGATTCACATCAAGCCTCCCGTCACACTTGGGACAAGCACGAGTCCACATCAAATCCCCGGTATACAAGGCGGTAGCCCCAGCCCTGGCCTTGGGGCAAACATGGGGCGTGGGATGAACAGTGGAGTCTCAACATCTGGTGACTTTTTGACGGGATTAAGCCAGGGAAGTCCATCTGCCATTAATCGTGAACCATTCGACCGATTGCTATCGTTGGGTTCGAGGAGCGGTGGCATGGGTACACCAAGCGGGAACAGTAGTGGTCCGAGCCCGAGTCCAGGTGCGATGGGCATGGGCTTCAGGAGGCAGCAATGGGCATCACACCCGTTATCGAGCCCGCTTTCTGGGCCTGTGATTACTAATGATGACGCAGACGGATTGTTTCCTATGGACGAGGATGCCAAGTAAACCTCCTGGAGACGAGTCGGGGCGAGCAGGACTCATCCAGGAACCATGCAATCCCACTACGCTACGCGGCGCATAGGGTGGCATTGGTGAGTCAGTAGAAGAATTGATGTGGCCCAAGGCTACTTGTAGCATATATTCTCATCTAACGGTGGGGCGACCACCTCCAAAAGGGCGGTGGAATTTATACCCGCACCGTCCATACTGACACTCTTATCTGAGATCGTTACTATTGATCGGGATACCGCTGCATGTTTGTTTGTCTATTTGTATTTTTGTTTACTAAACTACATACGCAACCTGACGACCAGAAAGGAATCCTTTTTTTCTATTATGTATGTTCCTTGAGTTGTTGACTACAATCTCATTACATGATGCACAAGTTGTTTGTATCCACTCAAAAATTATAGGGAAGAAACAGCATAAATTAGAGATTTGAGGTAACCTCGAAATTGTGTGACTTTTTGAGTGACCTCAGAATATGGCACCCTAGCACTGGTCAAAAAAATTTACTATCAATTATTATGGAACTCACTCAGAAGTAGTGACAATAAGAAAATAACACACGACTTTCTTTTAAGATCTAAGGGTAAATTATTACAATTTCAAGCATACAAGAAATAATAATTGAAAAATCTACAAAATATAATAATAAGCCATACATATCTGGTCAATAGACATGTAGGGCTCAAAAAGTTGTGCCAATGTATTTTGGCTATATGCTTAGTATAAATTATTTAATATCCTGATATATAAGCAAGATCTCATTAGCCCATTTCATGCATTCTTCTGGTTTCAACTCTATTGGTACTCAGTACGTCTCTGTAGGGGAACTTAAAGCTCGGACAGCCAGGGAAAATAGCCGTGAAACTCTTTAGTGTGAGAGTCTTTTCCTCTCTACATAGACAGTGAAGACCTATTAATCGTGGGGTGGGGGTCCTTGTTGTGCTTGAAAAGACCTGCCATGTTAGAGTCTGTTGGACATGCTGGAGCCTCGTTTGCTATAACGCGGCGGGATGTGGCAGAGGCTTGATAATTTGCCATCTCTGTTAGCCATCTAATTAGAGACTCAATCAACACCTCACCTTGGCCGCACTCAATTATTTGCTTTGGCTCTTGGGACGGGAACACTCCCACCCCTCACCATACACTCGAGGACTTACCTCTTACTTTCTAAGACCTTACACCTGGTTGGCCATCGGAGAGAAATTCGTTGGCTCTAGACCTCTGCTGTGAGGTGAATACAATGGCCTGGCGCAGTGGGAAGACTCCACTTGCGATCAATTAATACCTGCTGGAGGACGTCATCTGCCATGCTTACTATGGGAGAAAAACCCATCGGGCGTCTTCTTTCGGGTCGCCAGTGTACTGTCTGAGATCGATCGAAGAGTCCATACCGGTTGTTGAGTTTGCCCGGAACTGGACTTCTCTTACGCTCATCAGTTGTGCCGCTTGGCTAGTTAACATGATTCACAACAGGGGCACTCGTAGTTTAACCTGTGTCTTCCTAGATCATACTCCCACTCCTCCCAGGCTTACGAATCATCCCGTTTTGGAGGCCGAGAGTACATCGGTGCTCCAACTTTATGCTTCATCGTATGTCCTTCATCGGCAAGAAGACTCCTTGCCTACATAATTCGCTTTCTCCATCATGCAGTCACTCAACCGTGTCTTGGAAGAAAGAATCCAAGAATTCCCGGTGATCGCTATTGCCGCCGTTCATGGAGGCTCCTCGCAGTGGATCACAGAAACTTTGTTCAATCCCTGGTAGCGCGGCTCACACCCCCCTCACATTCTTCATTACCAGTTCGGATCAGGCATGCAAATTTGGATGAGATTGTGCATGCATTTGGAAGGCCATTCGGAATGAATGAAGTCCTCATTAAATTTAAATGAGACGGGTGTGGTATCTGGTTTATATACGAAAGTTAGTCAAGATCTAGAATGTAGTCATGAAGGAGATGAAGCGTGTTCTAGTGAATCATTCACTTTCTATATTCTGTCAGCTGGGGCATAGAGGTCGAACAACAGATCGATTCCAATTTTCCAATATGTCCATGGGTGAGACGATGCGCAATCTGGAGGGTGATTTGGCTCGGATGACATTGTTTGCATTCTCAGGGACCATAGCGTCCTGCTCAGGGGACAGTCAGTACGGATTTGGAATGGAATAACAGGGGGGACCCGGTTCATTCGGCTGAAATGGCTTGGTTTCTCCGCTAATGGAACACCGGTGTCAAGTTTGGAGGTCAAGTCAGCACGGTTTCGGAATGAAACGAGCCGGAATCATTCGGGTTGCTTTCGTGACATCAACTGCTCTCACTCTCATACTTGGAAGCCTTGCAGTGTTGTGCTCCGACGATGATTCAGTGGATCCCAAATGCCGAGTCTGAGACCGCACGTGTGAGTGGGTATTTTGAATCAGACTGAAACGACGTCTGCTGCATTCTCGGTTGATGATAAGTACACGCAGTGAACCTCGGACGATTGACTTGTTCGATTGTGGCAATCAAAAGAGAGGTAAAGCATATGTGGTAAAGCATGTTTTATTGCGAATTTGAGAATGTGAACGGATTCCTTTCTCGAATATCACATTTTCAACATGCAACCTGAAAGTAAAGTTATTCCAAGAGGAGGTGAGCTGGTACATGAGTGACAACGGCAATTGTGTGACCATCAGCGGTGGAAACACGACACTGTAGAGTCTGGTTGCTTGAGTTACTTCGACATTTCGGGCGAGTCGACTTTTGATCAAAATGTAGGGTAGAGTTCCAGTTAGAAGATGATGGATTTCCGCTACCCACATGAGCGAGCTTAAAATGAACGATTGCAAAAGTCTCCACTTCGTCGTCGGTATTATTTGCTGAGGGATCCTCTTCGCTATTGCTCATGTCATTAGCTTAGCCAGGTGTACAAGTATCGTGTCCATCTTTTCCTTGGTGCTTTTATACAGGAAGGAGTTGGTGCCTCACGTCGTCAAGAGTCTCCTGCCCGAGGGAGTGATTGAAAGACCACGTATCGCGTTGGTAGAAAAAAAAGGAAAGGGAAATGAAATCCATTACAGTATCTGACGTCACGTGATCAGTGATACTGGAATAGACCGTTTATGAGACTTCATCTTTTGTAGATATGGCGGGTCCTTCAGCCAATATGAGGTCTCTGTGTTCGTCATGCTTTTCAGGTATTATACTGAAAGGTATGACACTGGGGTAGAGTGTGGACCTGAGAACCTTAGTCGCATAATCAGTATAATCAGTGTCTTATATGGTAACCAAACGGTGGCACCATGATCATCCAGGCATCATCCACGGATTAGGGCTGGCTGCTAACCACAGGGATGGTCACGATGAGCATGTGATATGAGCTGGAACCAGGAGGGTCGAACTTGGATTGTATCTTTGGTTTGCACAACTTGTTTTGGAATATCACATTGACATTCGTTCGAAGCGTGAAGTGTCCCAGGTGTTGAACCTTGAGCATGCGTCACTTGCTTCGCATACGTCGACGTTTCAATGACTTTCGATGGTAACGTATTGGTTCCCTACGGCGACAAGTCTGACCATACGACCAAGGGAAACGCTTAAAGGTCCTGCGGTACAGGTGATACACGACTTCGGGAAGTGAAGGAGTCCAACGCTCAGAATAGTTGTGAGGCATTCGTCCATTCTTAGGTCAGGGAAACTCGAGTCGAAAGGATTATGGTGACCTGTGCGGAGGATTCGTCTTTAGAACGCTGGGACCGTGGAGACCAAAATGACCGTGGAAGTCGGGAGGGATGGCGATTAGAACACTAAAACCAACACAATGCACGACAATCTGTACATCCACAGACAATTCGATGATTAATGATAGCGATGAAATGTCAAGATCAAGACGGGGCAAGCCTCAGAGGGTGTCTTCGTGGCCAGATGATAACAAGATTGAGTAGAACATGCTTCAGGGGAAAAAACGTTGATTTAACATGCAGTGAAATGACAATCTAATTAAAACATTCAGCAATGTAGTAGGATACAGACAGTATGATCACATACGGCTGGTTGGGATTCCCTCCCCAACGTCGTCCACATATTTAGAACGAAGGGTTAGGGACAAGAATAGCACAGTTCAGGGCGTGGGTCGAACGAGTACGTGTAATAGGCATTGCCTAGTCAAAATCGGACGGTGGGATTCTTTTAGGGAAATCGCTTGGCGGTCACAAACATGGGAGGGTTACAACATAGCAACTTGTGAGCCTGACTGTCAGAGCACTCGATGGAAATGAGTCTCGGGAGACGCTATGTGTTAGAATCATGGTAGTGACAAGGATACGGTTATAGGAAACCAAGCGCCGTAAACAAAGTTGCCTCCTTTTAGGCGTTCATTATCCATGCACCTATGTCAAGAACTACTCTTGGACAGCGACACAGTTTACCGTCAGAGCTCGGCACGGACACATTACTTGCTCACTCAGATGCCATGCACGTATCGGAAAGTGCACCCTAGTCTCTATGGCTCTACGTTTTCCCAAGTACCAGCAATATTCTGTGGAAGGAAGAATCTCATGCGGTATGTGTAGTTGGAGGAACCAGAGAATAGAACGTTCTTCCAGCGTTGTTCAGGAATATAGGAGTTGAGGTGGCGACGAGGTTTGAGCATTGGATGTCACTCGTCGATTATTCTCGCCGCCTACGTTCTCGCCACCTACGTAACAAGTCGCATCGAGTAGATCCCCGGGCAACCTATTATGGGACGACAGGGTCATTAAACCGTCAGATACTCCGCCACCCACTCTTCATTTTACCAAGCCAGTCATCCATTCCCTCAAGACGAAATCCGATCCCGTTAAACTCACCATACTGTGATATATATACGCGAAGGGATGGATCAGTCTCTCCACTTCTGATTGTGGAGGAGTATGTCGCCGTTATCCATTCGATGGTGAGAACGTTGACCGCGTTCATGTCGGAATCAATGCCTCCTAATACCATGCTCCAGATTAGCCAAAATTGTGCAGCAATAATTTTGGCCAATCTGGAGCATAATATCAGGAGGTGTTGATATTAGAGGGTACCGCTAGATCATCGAGAGGTTGAAGAATGAGAAGACAATATTAGAGGAGGTGCCTATGTCCGCTTCAGTCTAGTAAGCTCACCAGATCTTGCATTTTTTCACTACTGTGGATGAGGGTGCGTCAGGATCCAAGTCAGGATTCAGGTCAATTCTTGAGATACTTCTTGTTTCTCATCGTGACGAGCTGCGATAGAAGATCTGTCTCAAACAATTGATACCCCCCTACCTTTAATATCGAGTCTGCGACAATGAACCTCTGGCGACACCTTCCTCACTTCCTTCGCTGACCCGAATGTCGGCCTACTTCCAAAGTTCTTTCATCACCCGTATCTCCATTGTGCCTACCTCGAATGAAACATTATTTCTTGCATAATCAGCCCAGGCCGGTTTTCATTAAACACACTGGGACGTGCAGCTAGAGGGCCAAAGACACGCACCATGCATAAAATAACCTCCACCTCTACCACGAAGTCGTTGGTCTCTTCCTCTATCAAGACAAATCTTATCTCAAGCCCACAGAAGTGATCTTCCCCGACTTGTCCATTTTTCACCGCCGCAGATAAGAGGATCAAGTTTTGCCTGTCAATATCACAATCGGCCGAAGAGCTCACCTTCCAATGCGAGAGCCACTGCGACCCATAAACTTTTACCTAACCCACTCCTTGCTGTCAACTCTTCAAATCGCGACTCTTTTCAAAGTTTCTGAGACACGTTCAAGATCGTCTAGTGGTCCCTTCCGGTGGCTCAGCCAACCCTTGCTTCGCGCAATCTCACGCCCATAGTGCCGATCCTTCACCCCATACGAAGAAAGAAGCTGATGGAGACTAGTAGGATCGATTACTGCAGGATATGAGTTTACAATGAAGCGCGACCTTGGCTCGTCATTTCGCGCGAGGGTGCCTACGGGCTCTGTCGCGCAGAACAACCGAAGCACAAGTGCGGATGGCTTCGTACCAATTTGACGTACGGACGTGGGGCGGTTAAAAGTGTGGAGACCACGGTCCACTTGCAGAGGTCACTTGACGCCCGTGGCGGTAGTCCCCCAATACCGCAGAGGCAACATTCTCTAACACCAAGATACTAGTTACATACCTGTCGTCCTCGGGCTTCGATTCCACAATTTCAGGGTTATCTCTATTCTGGATCGATAAGATCATTGTATCGATGAAGTTTGAAATCTGGAGATTATTTCCAACTTTCCACGGCCATCCCACAAACACAATCTTTGAATTTCTATTACTCGCGACATTATGGATAACCCTGCAATTTGTGTTAGCAGAGAAAGGGATGTGCCAGCTAGCTGTATGTGCCAATTCTATAACTGTATCATACACCCACGCTTACTGCTCTACTCAGGTTCTTCTTTATGTCTGATTGTAACTAATGTGTTGCTGCACAACGTTTGGCTCAATGATGATGGATGATGTCTTGCAATTTTGCAGTCTGAGTGTCAGGTGATTCCCCGTAAGGTTTGCCTGCGTGGTTCTTAACGTGTGGTCGTATAGTTGTATCTTCGGGACCAATAAGTGTATGTCTTGTAATTCATTGTCAACTGCTCTTACTATCATACATATCACAGGCTCATTCTGGAACGTACAATCATAGTTTCCAGTAATTTATGATCGAAGATCTTATGATAGATTGCTCATCATGGTGCAACTTAAACATCGCTTGGCCCAAGATTCGACAGGCAGCTTACACTCCTTCCTTCTGCTTCCAAGAATGTCAACACACCGTTGGAGACATTTTAAGCTTCTTGCCATACGTCCCTGATCTGCTTTACCCTACCACCATGTAGTCCATCCTGACTGTTTCAGCCAGAGCGTTCGTTGATTGGTGCAATTTGTTCAATTGCGAGTGTATATTTTGCAGCACCTTTGTCCCGGATCAGTAGTTTCGCGGTCACCTTGGAGATTCATCTTGAAATTTGTTCTGAAAAATGAATCATCTGATTGTATGGAGATGTACGTACCGCCATACATTGTGCTACCATTTTAATTTTTCTCTTTTTCCATACCCAGGGTTTTTCTGAATCTGGAACATATGGTCAGTATCAAGGATGAAGCACCGGAGGCGTATCGCTACCATGCCTGGTGTGGCTCGAGTATCCGACCCCGACTTAAGAATGAGGGACGTGGGTTGAAGAAAGTCGTACAGCTCCCTGGGGAATGACACCTTCCTGAGGAGACACATCATCAGCGAATTTCATCGCATGAGGCAGAGATACTTCATCACGTTTTGTTGTAGACTTTCAACCGTCTTGCTGGATGCCCTAGTCATCGACGTTGCAACAAATTCCATGCACATTGACATACATATTGTGTATATGAAAGTAGCTACCATATTCGTCGGACAGCGATCTTCAGTTTGTGGTTTTGGTATTATTATTATATTATTATTTTATTTTTACAATTAAATTTCTGAAGCAATGTACACAAATGTCTGAGTGAGTAGAGTATTTATTTAATCTAATATTGTTTTAAAGGCACTGATACATGCTTGCCGTTTTGGTTCTGTGCGACGCATGTGTTGGATATACTAAGAGGGTCTAATCTGATTACCAGTAAAATTGGAAGGGTCAGGAAGGGCTGATATCACGGCATGGTTTGTAATGTTTTTTCAAAGGCCAAATACCAATGTTTGAGAAGGGCATAATATTTATTTAGTAATCACAAAACTCTGTCTTGGTCTCATGCAATCCTTGTATTGGATATGAATACTGAAACGATCTGGTTTGATTGTATATAAAATTGGAGTAACAAATGAGGTTTATGGCAACTAATATCACAGCAAGGTATATACAGTAGGGGACAAAACTGTTCAAGTGTTTTGAACATTTGTGGTGTACTGTAAATAACAGGAGGATTACATAATCAAAAAATATGACATAATTAGTGGAGATAGCCCTGCTTCTGAACTTGTGGTCACAATCAATATTATTATGTAACTCT
>QFEC01018633.1:0-15118 GCA_003316585.1 Gomphus bonarii | reverse complement strand
GTTTGGATCATTGACACCCTCTTCTTGAATATTCAGACAGAAGACTGCACAAGCCATACCTCAGCAGAATGGAGTTGCAGAGTGCTTCAACCAGACATTAGAGGAAGGGATCATTTCAATGCTCCACGACACCAATCTCCCTCTTACATTCTGGGGTGAATCTGCTATGGCATTTGTTGAAGTCCACAATTTCTCCCCCACTTCAGTGCTTCTCTATCATACTCCTTTTGAATCCTGGCTTGGTTGTAACCCCTCTGACACTCACTTCAGGGCCTTTGGCTCCACAGCCTATGTGCATGTCCCCAAAGCCAAGCAACACCACCTTGAGTCACACACAACCAAATGTGTCATGATTGACTATGCAGCTGGCACCAAGGCAGGGAGACTGTGGGTTTCAGCAGCAAGATGAGTGATCATCAGCAAAGATGTCATATTTGATGAATCTCCTCATGCTTCACTTGATTCTGGAACTGTTGCAAACCAGAAACCATCACAGAGGCTGATTGACATCCCTGGTGACACTCCTGGTCACCACCAAGTGCTTGTCCTTCCTAAAGTCCCTGCTATTGTCCACCATGATGACACTCCTCCACTTGATGATACACCTCCAAGCCTTTCTCCTTCAGGCTCTCCTACTCCTGCCCCTCCACCATCCCCTCCACCACCTGCTCCAAGAAGGTCAGAACATGCCCATGTCCCTCCTCAACCTTGGTGGCTAGTCCCAAATGCTGCCCAGTATCATAACCCTCCTCCTGCTCCTTGCCAGAGGGATCCAAATTAGGGGGTGGTTGTTGAGAATGAGGGGGTGGAACAGGCCAACTACACCATGACATTTCCTCAGCACCTACTTTATAAACTTGTCTGTCTCAGAAATGCTCCAGATCTCCCAGGACCACTCACCTACAGAGAAGCCATGTCTCAAATTGATGCACCATGGTGGAAGGAAGCCTGTGGAGATGAAATTCAGTTGCTGATGGACAACAATGTGTGGGCTGTGGTGGATCTCCCTCCTGGAAAGAAGGCCATTGGCTCCAAATGGGTTTTCAAGCTGAAGAAGCTTCCTGATGGTGCCACTGACTGCTTGAAGTCCAGAGTAGTGGTCAAGGGTTATTCTCAAAAGACTGGCATTGACTTCACAAAAACATTTTCCCCTGTCATGAGATTCAACACCCTCAGAGTGTTCCTGGCCATCACTGCATTGGTAGATCTGGAATTGGACCAAGTTGAATTCAAATCTGCCTATCTCAATGATGAGGAAGAAGAGGTCTACATTGAACTTCCAGATGGATACAGCCAGGGAGACAAGGTTGGGAGACTCAACAAAGCTCTCTATGGGACCAGAAGGGAGCAAACAGATGGCATGCCAAGTTGGACCAGGGATTTCACAAGATGGAATTCACCAGATGCAAGGTTGATTCCTGTCTCTACATGTACCAGCAAGGCTCCATAAAAGTCTACATCCCAGTCTATGTTGATGATCAGCTCATGCCCTGTAACAGTCAAATGCATCTTGACAAAATCAAGGCCAAACTTACACAACACTTTAAGATGAAAGACATGGGACCTGTGTGATACATTGTTGGACTTGAAATTCACAGAGACAGAGCCAAACAGACACTGCACATCAACCAGCACAAGTACATTCTGGATGTCCTCAGGTGATTCAACGTGGAGAATTGCAAACCAGTTGCCACACCTCTTGATCCAGGCTGTTGTTCCTCCAAATATCTCTGCCCACAGTCTGATGATGAGAGAGTGGCAATGAAGGACATCCCATATCTTGCTGTGGTTGGAAGCCTGAATTACCTTGCTGTTGGGACCAGACCAGATCTTGCACATGCTGTGGGTGAACTTGGCCAGTTCAACTCAAATCCTGGTCTAGGCCATTGGAAGGCTGTCCAACATATCCTCAAATACCTCAAGGGCACTGCTGATCTTGAGTTGACCTATGGCCCTCTTGGCCCTAGTCCCCAGCCCATGCTCCAGGCCAACTGTGATACTAATTATGCTGGGGATGAGGACAAGTGGTCAACAACCATTTATGCCTTCTTCATTGGTGGAGCCATGGTGAGCTGGAGTAGCAAGTGACAACCAACTATGGCCACATCCTCTTCTGATGCTGAATACATGGCAGCCAACTTTGCAGGATGGGAGGCCATGTGGTTGAAACAGCTGCTCAATGAACTTGGCTATCACATCCCACAACTCACCATTTACTGCAATAGCTATCCTGTGATTGCTGTATCCAAGAATCCTGAGCATTTCTCTCAGATGAAGTATATTGATGTGATGTACCCTTGGATCAGGGAGAAAGTTGAGAAGACATTGCTCAAGCTCCAATTTGTACCTACAGATGACATGGTTGCAGGTGTGCTCACCAAAGGACTGGCTAGGATGAAACATGAGAAGTGTAGGACAGGCTTGGGAGTTTGCAGAAATGAAGGGAGACTTCATTGAGGGGGTGTGTTGAGATGCACTGAGGTTCCCTTTGAAGTTTGCACTTGATATGACTGATAGATGGCCAGATATGAACTGTTTATGTATTACATTTTCAATGTTTTGATCTGAGTTTGTATTTAGCTTATTAGATAATACAATTTTTGCTTTTCCAACAATTTCAAGCACTTGTCGTCATCACATTTCATAAATGACTTGTATCATGTTGCTGCCTCTATATATCATTGATCATCAAATTACATCACAAAAGATGGTGTCTTGGTTGGTTGCTCTAATATTGCTCATCCATGAATTTTGCAAAGCTTACAAATTCTGTTTCTATCCATCAGCCTCTCATTCCAACCAAAACACAATCCAGTCCTTCTCAAAATTTTGCTTGCCAAATAACTTTTCAAGGGAGTAACCAAGTTTTAGTCCAGCAGGCAACAGATGGGCGAGTACCATAAATTATTCAGTTTGGAGGACATTCACGGTCCGGACAGTTTGACACTCACCTATGTCCAGAATGCTTTCCTCGGTAAGTCCAGGAGTAATTTTACGTGTGAGACCTTGTTAACCGCTTCAAATAGTACATCTCGTTTATGACAGACCCCTCACGCTCCCTCTTGAAAGAAACATATCTAGAAGAAAAAGTTCAGATTAGGATTAGTCTTTTATCATTTGGCACGCTATGAAACTGTCATCACCATGATGATAATTTCAGTAATTACCAGCCTCCAAAACCTAGATATCAAGGTGAGTAACTCTACGGAAAGAGTTCACATCGACACGGGTCTATTAAGACTCTCATGATGTTTAACACAGAACCTGAGATCAAAAAAGTCCATGTAATAACCTACTTCGGTTTGAGGATAGTATGGTTGCTCTGTCTGTGACAACGGCTCCAATTACCACTCATAAATTTATCTCTATATCCTAAAAGGGTTTTTAATGGCACGGGTATATGCCGATTCCAGGCTTGAGAGAATGACTCTTTTGGTGCTTGGTGCTCGATATTTTGTTTATTGGCGTCGTAGGATGTTACGTGGTATGCATTACATGTTCTCACTTTGTCATGACCGCTAAATCTTGTACTGCACTGGATAGTATTCTGCAACAATAAACAATTGTACCCCAACTGAAATAGAGGTGAACAAGCTTAACTTCTGAGTTATGTGGATTGTATTCCTTCACATGTCCATTCACATAATTTTCAGGTGTGAGGTATCCCTGATTTAAATTCTGTTTTACTGCTTATGCATTTTCTAGTGAACACCATTCAAAGCATATTTTTCATTCTTTTGACACAATAATCGTTGCAGTGAGACTTTCAATATTCCTAGGCAACCTACGGCAGTTAGAGAGTTACAAACATTCCAAACGAAGTCAATAACTCAGGTTCTCACTGAAAAAATTACATATCCCAAGGTTATAGTTTATCGCGGTCAATTATTTAAAGGTGTACTACGTATCTGATTATGACCGTTTTTCAAAAAACCACGTCTAATCAACAGTCATATTCGTGCTTAAAATAACATTAACAAGATCCATCTTAAACAAGATATCCCTCAACGACATCTTGCCCGCGTTTGCTGAGCAATTATTTTGACAGGTCTTAAGAGTAAATGTCTGATTAGGTATAACTGGTGTGAATAACCAATAGCCCACCATCGATAAATTCTTTACTTCTGTGAAAAACAGGTCAGAATCTTGCAACACAATTACTTCGCAACACGTGAAACACCATGTCTAGATATGGGTGTAGTTTAACACCAAGTCAAACCCCCCCCCCTCAAAAAAAAAGGAAGTCCGGAACACGGCCTCAGTAGTCTTGGGCGCCGGGAATCATAAAGTCCAAGAATCACAATACGGTTCCACAATTCCCTTCGCTGCATATATAATTTGTGGTTACGTGTTTACATTACTTAGTCTCTGTCTTCTCGCAACCTCGACGCTAGCTCACCTCTCGAGATCAGACATAACAATCACTCATTCTGGTTATGGTCAGGCTGGATCCTCAGACCACAGCGTATCGCAAGTTGGGTAGTATCGTCGCAGGTATAATTTATTCAATTTTCAGGTCAGATTCAATTCCGAAATATACTTTATCACAAATTCGGCTTCATATCAGTCGGACGTATCATGTCACAATTCCGATGGACCAAACCCATCAAGGCAGTCTCACGATTTATACCTTCATTCTCCGTGTTTTTTTAGCATCATATCATACTCTAAATTTACACATACCCCAAATATGAAGGCAAGTGAATGAAAGAAGTTTCCTGGAAGTCGCTCACACTTTTGTCTAAGATAATAATTCAGTAACTGACACATTGTTTACAGAGGAACTGCACGAACTGACACAGAGTTGTCTATTGTTATTTTATATCTGGGTTTTCTCTAACAAATAACATCTGGAAAACTGTGCTTTTACAAAATATTTGCATATTAAAACCCTTCACTTCAAACTTCCTAACGCTTCTTTTGTCTCTTATCACAAGCCCAACATTATTTAGTTCCTGCCCTAAATATATAATTGCTCCACCATACGTCATTGAATGAAGGGTCATTCCTCATTATAGCGTATACCGGAAATCCGGAGTTCGATCTCCCAGTTCGCGGAGCTCATGCGCAGAGAATCCATGCCCCCCTTTATTGTCGAGGGCTTGTATATCGCGCCGTGAGTTAATGTGCCTATACAGGGTGAGGAGGAGCGACGTTGATAAAAATCCAGTGCTGATGAGCATGAGTTCAATGCCATCTGGAATGCACCAACATCAAATCTATTCAAAAGGGTGGATTACAAGGAAAAAAACATGGACGCACTTCCAAACCTGTACCGCGGAGCATCCTGCGCACGATAGATATTCGACGAGATCAATGTTGAAAGATTCCCTATGCCGATGTGCATCGCCATCCCCACGCCGCGTTTACACTGTCCTGAAAGGTTGTTTCCAAGCCTTTCATGTATAAACAAAGAAAAATCAGGTGCGCTGCCTTGAATAGGGGTCCGAAACAATAAACAGTGCTCACCATGCAACGATACCTGGTATTGCCGAAAACCCCCTTGAAAAAACACACAAATACGTTCCAAAGTACTTTACCAACATCGGCGCGCCGCTGATCTGGATCGCGAATCCGACGATGAGCTGCAGGAGTCCCGCAAGGACGAATGGCGAGCGGATGCGCAACTTATCCGAGTAGTAGGCGAACAGTAGAGTTATTATCGCTGTTTTTGCTTTCATGGTTAGTCCTAGTATCAGGGAGACCTGAAAATATCTGCGTACTGCCAAAAACATACGCAGGGATGGTCAACAGTTGGGTTACTGGTGTAGAGTACCCGAATCCCAGTATAATTGACCTTCCCAACGAAAAATATCATTATCACGAAATCGTAAGAAGACAGTGATTCCAACGACTCACGGCAAAAATAAAACCATTCCGGACACTTCCTTCTCCTTAGAAGGTGGAAGCGAAGATGTGACGGGCGGACTTACGGGGTGCAGCAATGGACACGTAAACGATTAGATGGAGCCAGATCTAAGAGACGAGGGTAGCAGAAATATTCTGGGAAAGCGAGGAACGTACATACTTGCCAGTCAAAGAGAGCGGCCAAGATATAACGCATAGCGAACTCCTCTTGCTCACCAACACTGGAGTTGTCATACTCTTTCCCAATATCTATAGGTCAGCGGAAAAGTTCCATAAAAGCAAGAAGTGGGATTGAGCAGATTCACTTTTTTTCCACAAAATGTACTCGCGTTCCTCAGATGAAAGGAACTTCGCTGTGGCAGGATAATCAACCAACACAAATACCGCCAGAATCCCCACAGCAACCGTTGCAAGGCCCTCCAAAATCTACCCTCCTTCAGTCAACCAGAAATGGTACAGAACGTAAAAAATGAGGCCCGGCTTACAAAAATCCAGCTCCACCCCTGCAGCCCCTGGATCCCGTCCATAAACCCAATCGCGAACGCAAGCAAGCCAGAGAATCCGTACGCGAGACTCGCACCGCTGAAGAAGAGCCCGATACGTAACTGCAGGGCGTGGCGGGGATACCACAGCGTTAGGCTGTTCGTCACAGGCAGGCGTGGTCAGAAGAGGCTGGGAAATTTTAGCGAGGGTGGGACGAGGACATACTAGTACACCACCCCGGGAAAAAGGCCTGCTTCGACGATGCCAAGACAGACACGGGTCCCGACGAGTTGGGGATAGCTAAGCCCGGATGGGGGGCGAGTCAGTACGACGTATTCACTCTGAGGAGAAAATCATACGTTTTAACGAGACCCATGAGGGTCATCACGATGCCCCATACCACGGTTATTCCAGGCAGCCAGCTGGGGGTAGGGACCACAGTCAGAAGGGGGTAATCATGAATGCCTATAGTATTCACCGTGATGGCCGAAACTTTTTGAGCAAGAGACTTTGAGATTCGCGAGGCAGGGTGAGTGAGTGTAGTGAAGGTGAGATAGGACCTACTTTGCAGGTATTTCACACAAACAATATGGCTATAGTAAACATATAAACGCTGGGAAGCTAAAGTTGTGGAGTCTCCTTACGAGGAAAAACATCGTCTGCAACGCTAATTAAAAAAGCTTATGGAAGGGAAAGGCAGGCACACACACACCAAAGCGATATTAAACTGATTCCCCACGAGCTTAAGCTGGGTAGTTAGACCCTCGATTGCGGCGTTGCCGATGTTTCCTGAGTGAGCGATCATCTGGGTGTGCAGCAGAAAACACAAATGTCTAGACATACCGCGATCCATAGATGACATAAGATACATGAGAGTCAACATTGGCATGAGACGCAGATCGAGCTTGCGGTATAGCCTCTGTTCTTGCTCGCGGGTGAACTGCGGAGGGGCAGAAAGTGTCTTTTCGCCATCAAGGTTGACGGTGATTGAGCCGCCAACGTTTGTGGGGGCTTTGGGATCTGACATGGTAGAAAGGAAGGAATGTGGGATTGTGAGGGAGTAATTCTGTAGGCATAAAACTCATGGAAATGTGGGGAAGATATACAGTGGCGCTCCCCAGGCTGCATGCTACAGATGATGTGGAGGTGCTGAGAATGCACAAACACTCTCTTATAGAATGAATGGCATGTGACCGAATTTTTTTTCTTCGAGATATAAAGGGCGAGAAGCAGATTTCGAGCGTGATATTATGACGGGGGTGTTGACGCTCCCAAACAGAGTCGATTCGCATGACATGTAGCCGGTTCCCAGGTCTCTCGTGACCTCAGGATGGTGCCTATGAGAACCGCTCGCGCTCGGTCCCAGTTTATGCGACGATCGCGACTGCGAGCCTCTCGTCTTGTAAGTTGTAGACCTGGAATAAAACCATCACGTCTTTATTATTCCATCGCTATAAACGATCTCCTTCCATACCTTCCATACAGTCCCATAGACATCCAGTTACTCAGCTTGTTACTTTAAGATTCATATAAAGCAGCGCCAAAGACCCTGTGACATGTGCGGCATGTTCAAGTCCCACGGATCCACCACGCTCAATACTCCTCCATGCTCTGTCATCTTGCAATCCCTGACCCTAATCTTGAAAACGTGTCCAGGTAGTCATTGGAGATTTGATGACGATGTCGGTTAGCATGTGCTTCGGCGCCCCGGTACTCGGTGCGAGGGACGAAGCCACCGGCTGCCATAAAGAACCACCAATCTAGCCATATATGGAATATCATTCTACCAAATCGAGATGCTGAACCTATCTGATATCACTGGCTGTTTGGACACTACCCCGCTTTCTCTGCTTCCCAGAGACCACATACACTCCCATTCCACTGCCCACCCTCTAAGCTCCGAGTCCCACTCTCTCATTCCTTCATCTGCCTTTTGCATAGTCCCACCTATGGATATCTTCTCTCGCCCCATCCAGCTATGTTATGTCTCCCAACCAGTTGACACATTTTACATACGATGTCTGGATTACTACACCCTCAAGTACATTTTTCCAACTCCAATGGTTGTTATCACTGGAAAAAAACCCACCCTGCTCTTAAAACCTGTTTGTTGGAGTTTAGGTGGCGCTGATCAACGAGGAATAAACGACTGTTCGGCTGTCACAAACAGATATGGGATTACAAAACAAGTGTGACTAATGTGACATGGACATACAACACGTGACTCACATACGATACTGTTTTTTTTTCTGTTCCCTTTTACGATAACACTTCTCTCTGTTGACGACAACTATAGGTTATAGCTTGCTGTAAAATTCAGATGCTTCCGGAGGCCCTGCCATGGCCCGTGCATTCTCCAGCCACGCTCCCTACTACATATGGAATGCGGGCCCGATTAGAAGCATACAAAAATGGTGACTTGGACTGGCATAAACTATGTCACTCACACCCGTTTTCAAACCGCCAGCCATCCACACTCATACCCGTAATCAATTGTATAGCTTGAGCTTTGGTTCTTTCTATCCTTGCAGCGCAACCTTTTAAGTTTGCCATCACGATCGAAATTTTGGTATTCTCGATTTCTCTCTCCCCTTTATTATAAATCTCTTCCATATCTATTATAAGAATACACTGTGTGTTTAAATAAATTCTACAGGCAGAAGCTAGGACTATACGTATGATGACCTCTCAAACCAAATGGATCCCATGATACCAGATCATTGTTCAATCTGTTGCTGAGCTTTCCACGCGCACTTCTCCCCGTCGCCGATCCATTGTAATAATGACAGAGTTACCAACGACAGACCTATCCACGCAAACTCCACACCTAATGAAAAATATTCACCGTAAATAACAGACACCAAGCAGCATAATACAAGTGTTAAATACTGACCGAAATTGAGACCGGCTGCATTAGGAAAAACTATCGTCAGGAACTGGAATAAGCGTTAATGAGAAGATCTGCTTACTTTGATTTCGAGTGTTAAATATGATAGTGCGGACGGTACGAGATACATTGTAAAAGGGTGAACCGTACCCATATTTGCACACTTGAGGTAAGACTTTTATCAGGTAGAAGCAGACGGATACGTTTACTTTTGGAAGATTTCAGTAAGAATAATTGATATTTTGAAAAGAATTATCACCAATAATCCACTGTCGATACAAAAGCCTGTCAGACGAAGTAAAGAAGGTTCGTGATGCAAAGACTGACCAATATCATGAAATACGGATTGAATCTTGGTGTAAGAATATTGAAATGCTTCAAGAGCCAGGCTACTAAAAACAGCAGGTGATAAATTACAAGATATCTAGGAAATATGATCGCTACTCACAGCGCACACATGGCCACCCAACACAACATCCAAAAAATGACAAAGCCTCCATGATGTAATTAAGGGTCGGAAAGGGGTGGTGATTGTTTTGTAGATAGGGAAACTTTCTAATGAATGTAGCTGATGTTCTGATCTATGTGGGATACACTGGAATGGTGGGAATGGTCTGAACCATCTATGTGTGGTGAATCAGTCTTTTAGCACTGGTACCGGGGGTTTGGCCTGGTATTCCAAACAACTTGTATATTCAGTAGAATAATAAGAAGCTCGTCTCTGTGCTCAGAAAATTGTGGGTAACATCAGGATAGTAACAATGACCTCTCTGGATATTTTCAGGTCTTGAATGACAAGCCTTGGTTGGAAATTTTGATTGGAAGGTTTGCAAAGCTGTTAGAGATGATCCAACCAAACCCTTGGTAACTCAGTTGTTCTGACTGAAATTCATGTATGTCTAATTATCAAGTCCCTCACATACATGCAAACCTCAGCTTGGTAACCTCAGTTCCTGTATGGTCATACATCCCCTGTCTCCATGTCTTATTAGATACATTCCTTACTTCCCATTCCTTAGTCCAGTCATTCATGCCCATTCCAGTTTAGTATTTAAGTCATCTCTGTTCATGTATGTACTTCAGTCAGAAATCAAACTAAAGCCCCCACATCCCCTTCTAAGTATGGCTACTCACTTGGTCCTGAATGTAATTAAAAGTTGTGTGGTAGTGTGGTGGTTTCTGAGTGAAGATATAGGATGTATCTTTTGGATGATGTGTCTGTCACTGAGTGTATGCTGTCTCTATGATCTGTAATTGTCAAGTATTCTCTCTTTAGTGCAAAGCAGCACTTTAACGCTTGTCCCGGGAATTCAGTTCAATGAGTTGTTGGAATCTGTAAAATCAATGTGGGATTGTATAGGGTCTCTATACATCTGCAAATGTGTGAGAAACATTTCTGAATACTAGTAGCACTTCTCTGAATTTCTTCAGGTCTTGAACGATGAGCCTAAGTCAGGAATCATGATATTGATTCGTGCGAAGCACCGGTGGTGGCAAGGAGCAGTCAAATGGTCAAGGTGTGAAAACTACCATCTCTATCGAATAAGTAATACTACTACTTTATACATTGTTGCATTTTTGACATGTGGGTGAGTGAAGAAAGTAAAATGACCTCTTTGGATAGACGCAGCAATCTCCCATGCTATACGTATCGCCGTGTCGCATCTATGTGGGCTATTTCTGTTTGGTGACCCTTGAAAATAATGCGTCCTCCCTTTCTATTTATATCTCGATCTTCCTCTCCCTTGTATTGAGTCCCGATTATGTGTGAGCTCCCTGACAATGGATATGGCACCAGTAGGTGCATATATGCATGGTTTCTTCTCTTCTCCTACTCCTGAGCTGTCTGGACTCCATCCATCCTATTCCTGACCTTCCCTCTATTCATTCTTGTTGGCTCTGCTCCCTCCATGTTTCAGGGTCAGCTTGGTATTTTCTTTCCATGTTTTCTGCTCCCTAGTCACCCGGGCACCTCTTACCCCAGGGGCAAATCCCATAGCTGCGTGCTATCTAAAAATGTCTGTAGCTATGAAAAATGATCTAAAGTGTACACTTTTTTGTGTGTATCCTTGGGGTCCTATTCTTACTTGTTCTGGAGTGCATATATATGGTGTGTGAGTCTGTGTTGTCTAGCTATTTACTTTTTTGTGTTTTCTATCTATTTTTATATCTCTATGTGGGATGAATCTCTATTTACAACACTGAACACTTCAGCTAAACTGACCAAGACTCCTCTGAAATACAGTGATGTGTGTGATGTGTAATAGAGTGAGCACAACCCAAATAGGTTGAAGCCAAGTCACATCTGTCCTTGGTTCATTGGCCTTAACCAAACCACTGTAGAACATGTATTTTGGTTAAACCAACTCATGGCATTTAACAGTATTTCTGACTCATCACACTTGTCACACCATATGCCTCCCACCACAAGGTCATAGGCTCATGCTCAGGACAGCCAAGCCACCCCAACTATGGAGCAACAGTGAGCCTGTTCCTCTACTCCTATTCAAAGTACCCCTAGACCTGCTATCAGCCTGACAGCTAGTATGGAACATCACCATGCTGAAACATCCCTGACATTTGTGCACATCGAGGAAGTGTCCAAGGATGCACCTGAAGATGAGGTGCTCATCAATGAGGACAACTCAGCTGACCCCTTGGCTGAAGAAGCCAAACCCAGTGACCCAAAAGATACTGAGCAGACCTTTGTAAATGCAATCATAGAACTGTCAAAGGCAGCAAAGAACAATCAGGATGGTAGTGAGAAAGCCTGGGTAAGAGAACCTGAGTTATTCAACAGCTCTGACCCAAAGAAACTTCAAGGGTTTTTGCTCATGTGCAATCAGAGATTTTGTTTTAGAGCTGGTGCATTCAAGATGGATAGGGCCAAGGTCAACTACATGATCTCCTACCTGAAAGGGATGGCTCTATATTGTTTCAAACCATACCTCACTGGCTACCCACACTCCAAGCACAAATGGGCAAGCAACTATGACATGTTTGTAGATGAGCTCTTTATCCACTTTGGCCCATATGACTAACAGGCTGAGGCTGAGCAAGAGCTCAAGAAACTCATTATGCTCAATTATTAGAGAATGAGTAGAATTGTGATTTTTATGAATAATAATAATTCTAACAAATTTTACGACAAGTTAATGAGTCATCATGATGAATATTATGCTGAAGAATGTTACTATGACTTTTATTGTGGATCCAACTTATTTGGAGTGCATATATGCACATATTCAAGTATTTTTGATCAATCATAATGACAAGGAGCCTATATGGCTAGTTATTTTGATGGAATGCTCAGGCCTGAGAGGATGCATTTTTCAAGATTTATTCTATATTTTCTCTTGACCCCATCGAGTTCTATTATGATTTTAATCTGATTGTCTCCAGACGAAGCACTTGTGCAGATGTATTTTGGAGCTGAAGACCCAGGATCCCTAAAATCACCAGAATATGGATATCAGCAGAATGCTATCATATCTAATACTGGTTATTGGATAAAATAACATTTTGCTTTATTCATATTATCAAAACTCTATGTTGTTTGTTAATAAAAAGGTTTTACAGGTATTCAACATTTTAGCACCCTGGTGCTTTTTCAGCTCTCATTGAGTTTAATGACAACACCCTTCAAAGAAGAGCATATACCTGCAGCTCTGGCCTCCACTGAGGTGGTTCTTGCCTTATGTGTTCAAGATATGGAGAGACTTGCATCATGCTCAAAGCCAGCACAACTTGCATGCATTGCAAGCCACAGAAGGTGAAATGCAACCTGGCTATTGGTCAAAAGCATGGACCAGAGTCCATTGACTATACAGACATGGAAGGGAGCATGAGTGAGTGCCCAAAGGCAAGCATATGTGTCAAACTAAGGGTGGGACTAGTGTTGGTCCAGGTGCTTGAGCCAGCCAGCTTGGTTCTGGGCCAGCTAGCTGCTACCTTTGAGGTGCACAACCATATCCAGGAGGTGCACCAGTGCACTCTGCAGCACTCCATCATTACCATAGAAGATGGTGTAAGATACCTCAGGCAGATAGCCCAAGTTTCAGCTCTCATCACTAAGGATACTCAAAGGTTGGCAGGTTTGAATAATGGTGGCTCCAGACTGAGATCTGAGGCTAACACCACAAAGGCTTAGTTCCTCACAGAGTGAGGACTGGGTGCTTAATTCAGGTTATGTCTGACAAGATTAAAATGCAGAGGAATAATGGAACAGAGTAGAGTTTTTATGTTGTTTTTATTGAGAAAATTGTTTTAAGTTTCTTTCTGTTTTTCTGATGATTCTTGAGTGATGGAAAAGACTGTCATTTTGTTTTTACAATGCTAAAACTAAATGCTACGAAGTTAGGAGACAAGGAAACTGGTGAGACATGTGTATATGAGGGGATGATGCATACATGACATCATATAGGAAATACATTTTATACAGTGGTTGGGGGAAGGAAAATATAATAAAGTACATAATGAACCTAGAGCCAGAAATGCAAGCATGTTTTGTAAGGTCAATGGCTGGCCAGGCTCATGCTGGCCCTACAATGTATGCAGTGGTGATGGATGTTTTAGTTTGGTAAAAGAAAAGTAGAATTTCAAACTAAAACAATTTGTGGATTTGGTCACAATAGAGGTAATGCAGAGGATGAGTGTCATATAATTTTGGTGGATTAAATGTCAATACAGGGATGGTAAACACTTGAATATTTTGTGTAATTTTCATTTTCAGTACCTGTAAGCACCTGAGGCATTAAAGGGTCAAATACCTGTAAAACTCTTTTAACAATAAGTAAAACTAGTTTTTGACAATATAAATAAAAGTAAAATGTTATTCTATCCAGTAACCAGTATCAGGTATGATAATTGTTGAGGGGGTCCCAGGTTTTTGGCTGCAAAATGCTTCCATATGGGTGCTTCATCTCAAGGGCAAATGGATTGTAGAGATAATAGAATTTGATGGAGGGGAGGGAAAAATGTGATATAAATCTTGGAAAATAGGTCCTATCAGGCCTGAATATTGTATTGAAACAGCTAGCCATATAGGCTCCTCATCATTGAGATTGATTGAAAATTTGTGATAATGTACATATATATACCTACAAAACTGTTCACATGTTGTGAACACTTTGATTGTGTAGCAAATAATGCAATGATCACATAAGCAAAAAATCTGATATAATTTATCATGATAGCCCTGCATATTAGCTTGAGGTCACTCACCAGGATGATTATGTAATTCTCAATATTGGCCAAGATATTAATTATTTAAAATAATCAAACATGTGAACAGTTTTGTCCCCTCTATTTTTTTCATCAAAAAACAATACATACAGAGCTCAAAACCACATGACATGTCAAGTGATATCACATGATCATAATTAAGGTTTGTTTCTATCCAAATAACACCAAATACCCCCTTGTTTTCAACCATGAAGTTCCTCTCTGCTGCCAAAGTTGACTCTATCATCAAACTGCTTAAATCTGGTCATTCTGGCTGTTATATCTCTTCCTACCTTGGTGTCTCTGTTGATTTCATCTCTAATATTTCCAGGAAACACTGTCCTGACATCACCAAGTCCTCTGTTGGTTTCATCTCTAAGATTTCCAGGAAACACTGTCCTGACATCACCAAGTCCTCTGGTGATCACCTTTCCAAGATTTCCCCCTCCAATCTCCATCATATCATGCATCTCATGGAAAGAGGGAAGATTGAGAATGCAACCCAAGGCACCCAGGTGCTCAAAAACATTCTTAATCAACCCTTGGCCTCTGAAACTGTAAGGAGGCACCTGAAGAAGGCAAGGATGAAGGCAGTTGCGAAGAAGAAGAAGAAGCCACTTCTTAGTGCAAGGCATAGGAAGGCAAGGAGGGAGTTTT
>QFEC01018566.1:0-11825 GCA_003316585.1 Gomphus bonarii | reverse complement strand
TTGGACGAAAGTAGATTCTATAAAACTGTGAGTGGAACCTGAATCAATCAAGCATTTTAATGGGGTATCAGAAGAATTAGGAATGGAATTGGAAGACAAGTAAACTATTAAAGAGTTCAGATTAAATAAAGCAGAAGCATTGAGCTTAACCTCACTACTAGCACCAGCCAAGTCAATGCAACTCTCGGGGTGCTCAGAGGCCAAAGAATCGCAGACTATTTTTTTGGCTCAGTAGCCTTAGCCAAACTTTTGGCTTTGGTATCTGAGGCAGTAGCCGCTTTGGGGGTTGAAGGAGTGGTCATCACTTGTGCCTTAGTTGATTTCAGGCAGTCTGCAACTTTGTGACTGTCAGTACCACACAGGAGACAAAGGTTATTGTCGATGCATCACTGGTGTTCCTTGGGAAGGAGCTTTCCATCCTTACCGAGTTTGTTCACATACTCAGGTGGGCTCGGCTGGGACATAGAATTGTCCTTGCCCTTACCCTTGGGTTTTTTCAGGCTGTCAGACCTTTCCATGTTAGTGGACTTGGGTTTGTCTGACTTTCCTTCTTTTTTCGGCTCGGCAGGGCCCTCTCAGGCCTGCTCTGCCTTTCTCTCCCAGTATCTTACGTCAATCTGTTGAATGACATTGCAAAGCTGGTCGAGGGTTTGAGGCTTGTTGAAGTGGACCAAGCCATCCTTGATTCGCTTCGGTAGGGCCATATAGGCCCTTCGAAGCAGGGTGTTGTTGTTGTAGTCGACGAATGCAGTGAGTTGGTAAAACTCCACAAAGAACCGAGTGGCCTTGTGGTTTTCGTGCATAGTTAATTTTTTGAGAGCAATCTTGGCTTTGGCTTATTCATCCCAGGAACCGAAGTTGATTTGTAACTCATTGAGAAAGCCATCCAAATTGGTGGCCCATCTCAGCTCAGTTCAGGGATCACTGGTGAGATATGGCTCAAAACATTCCAGTGCGGTCCCTTTCAGGTAGGAGATCATGTAATTGACCTTTTGCCTATCATCTGTAAATGAATTTGGTCACATCTGGAAGTTCATATTGCACATAAAGATGAAGCCTTTGAGCTTCTTTGGGTTGGCCCCATTGAACAGGTCCGGGTCCCAAGTTCGGGCAGTCTGACCATCTTGGTGTTGCTGCCATGCAGTCCTACCTAACTCCAAGATTGCATCAAGGAGATCCCGATTGTTTGTGGGTTGAGGGGCACCTCTGGGAGGAGAAGCGGCCCTTGGGGGAGGAGTAAATTGTGGAATAGGAGGGTCGTCTGGTTTGGTGGCCTTGGGAGGCCTGGCCGAGTCATGTTCGCTCCTTTCCTGGTTATTTTTGTATTCGCTATCACCTTGTTGCTCGTACAGTTCATCATCGATAACCTCCTCAATTTGAGCAGATTGTGAGGGGGAGCTGAGAGAATGGAGTGACCAGGGCAAAGCATTATGACCAAAGCAGAGAGGTGGGGTAGAGGACATTCCTCGCGCTCTTCATTGTAAGACCATAGGGGTGAGCCAACTGTGTTCAGCTTGTGCTATAGCTCTAGTATGTGGGGGCATGACTGTGAGAGTAGTATAACAACGGATAGATGGTTGATTCAGATAATACTGTTAAGTGCATGCACAACATGCCCTTGGTTCAGGTGGTTCGGCTCAGTCCAATGAGCTGAAGACTGATGTGGAAAAATGGAGTGAAGTAGAATATAACCAAGCTGAGCCGAATGTGATCCTAAGACTTGTAAGTCAAGGACTAATGGAAGGACCTCAGTCATTGCAACTGAGCAAACCAAGGCTCGGTTGATCGTACTTTGACAGAGGTACCGAGCCGAGCTGAGCCAAACCAAATAGTACTTGTAAGACTTGGAAGTCTGTAGCTTGTAATATGGTATGCTGGACTTCGGTCAGTACAACCAAGTGAACCGAGGCTCAGTAGATCGTACTTTGACACTAGCCAATCAACTTTCAGTTCCTGACTATGAGTCACTACCCAGCACAGCCTTGATCATGCACAGACCATGTACACTGCTTTTATGCCTTATATGTACATTATTATGGTCTATTTACTCAGGCCATGTCAGGCCTTGCATAGCCCTGAGGCTGTATGTCATGATATTCCTATTTCCTTTTCTATTACTTGTTATTTGGGCTCTGCTACTCCGCCAGACTACATGTACAGTTATTAGGTAATTAGTTAAAGCTCAGCCTTGAGCTGGTCAATACACCGACAAGCTTCATTACTCAACCTCTTTTCTACTCCATAACACTGAGCCTTTTGTCGTTGCTGACACTGTGCCATTGTAATTGGCACAGCATTGAGGCTATGCACTTGGATACTGCATGCTGAGAATGAATTTAAGCACACATGTTACCTGATTTGGGAATATTAGCAAACTCAGCTGAGTTTGTGGGCACTTGTGGACTCTTCAATTGGGCTTCAACAAAATAAGTCAATTGAAGCCTCAAAAAAAATCATAAAAAAAATAAGAGAAAAATGTCATAAATTCGAGGCTATTGGATACTACATTTACATACCAACATAATAATATTCATGTCACAATTTTAGTGACAAAAGTCGAAAATAAGCAAATATTGCAAAAGAAATTCAAAGAAAAAGAACTAGCACCATTGGGTGCTATTTACAGATAAGCCTAGATGTCCAGAATCCCCTACAGACTGATGTTTGATGGTGATTGGTAATTAATCCTTTATTGATGTCCCTGAAACAAGTTAGGGTGTTTTGGATTGATTAGATGAGTTGTAATAGCCATTATTATGTGGATTAATTTTTTCTGGTGTCCAGGACCAATATTGGGAACTAAATAATTTGATTGTTCTAGTGTTTGATAGCTTTTGGCCATTATTTGATTTTTTCAACTATAATAATGTCTCTAAAACAATTATTTGGATTGATGAAACGAGTTTTGTTAGCCATTACTTCATGGAGTAATTTTATATAGTATTTGGGATCAATATTGGGTGGTAAATGACTTGATTGACCTGGTGATTTGATGGTATTTGGTCATTATTTGACTTCTTGGCTTGATTGATGTACTTTGAAATAAATAGGGATATTTCTTAGTGGGGATTGTCAGGGAACAGCCTCCTGCCCACCAAGGTCTATTCTTTCTCCTTTATATATCCTCTAATTTCTACCTTTGTCCCTCCATTGATTCTCTAGTTTAGTCCTTACCTATCCCTACTTCACTGACTGTGATATGACTTACTCATGTCACAGTCACTAACTATATAGCTAGCTACTTAGGTAAGGGATTCTCACCTTATTCTCTTTTGGACCCCCTTACCAGGTATGCCGTCCATTGTATCTAGTTCTCATTTTCTACTATACACTTACTTTTGGACTCCCTTACCAGTGTCTGATAGTAACTGTGGGTAGGCCTGGGGTTAGAGTCCCTGGGTCAGGCCTAGGGTAGAAGGGCAGGGCTGCAGTGGTGTCCCACTGTCTTAGCTCCCAGCAGTTGCCTGAGTTGGTACCTGAGTAAGTTGTCCTTACAGGGATGATTTGTAACTGATTTGGTTTGTCAGTCAGGGACATGACAGATGATTCATGATATTATGTTCCTGGTTTAGGATGTATTTAAGGAGGGGGGTGTGGACTGGTTTTTCCATCACATTTGTTTTGTTATTGCTTTTTGTTTGTCCCCTTTGTGTTTTATATATGCTTCATGGTGTTGCTTTTATTCTATTTTATGTGAGTAATTTTTCGAGAATTTATTTGTTTTTTTTAGGTACTAGTATGACTATTTATGAGGGGGGGAGGTGTGGAATGATTTTTCACATTATACTTGTGTTTTTGTTGTTGTCATTTTTTGTGTTGACCCCTTTATAATTCATGTATGCATTCCACTGTTGCTTTCTTTTGTTTGTGAGTAATTTTTTAAGGATTCATCTATTTAATCAAGTACTAATATATATTTTTTCTGAGGAGAAGCTGTAGATTGTTTTTCTAATTGTGTTTGTGTTATTATTAGGTTTTATCTTTTGTTGGATTCTTATTTACTTTATGCATGCTTTTTAGCATTGTTTTCCTATTTCTAAGTAATTTTTTGAGAATTTTTTAGACTATATTTGTATTATTTGTATTATTTGTATTATTGTTGTGATTATTCTTTATCTGGCCCTTTTTTTTTACTTAATGTGTATATGGGTTGATGTAGGTTTATGCTGTAATCCCAGAATATATTTTCTTTAAAGGAGAAAAAATGTATTTGTGTGCATGTGTGTGTGTGTGTAATTTCTTTGATGGAGTAAATGTAATGGCAGAGAAGTCATAGAGGGAGAGGCAAGTTCTTTTTTCAAGGTCATTACTAACCTGGCATATCATGGCATGTATTTGTTTGTGACTGATATTGGGAGCAAGCCTTTTCAACTACTTCATATGAAGTCTAAGCTGTTTCCATACTCTTTTATATTTTCTGGAGTAGCAGAGAAACCATAGATGAAGGGGCTGGTTCTTTTCTCTGACAGAACAATTCTTGGTGTATCATAAGATATGTTCCATTTAGGGGGTTCATGACTGATACTATGATCTGGCCCTTTCAACTGCCTCTAGTGATATCTGAGTCATTATTTGCACTAACCATGTTTTTATTTGACTGGTGTTTAAGAATTATTAGATTTCATTAGGGAGAGTTGTAGTATACAGTTGATGATGTTCAGTAAGTAAGTTATGGTATATCCAGGTTATTTGATATAAGGAGATTGTGTATTCCCATGGCTTAAGCTTCTTGAGTTGATAAGGGTTTTTATTTCTTGAAACTGGTATCCTCCAGTTTGTGGAACTGTTCTTTTTTATCAGAACAATCTCAGACATCACTTCAATACCTGGGAAGGGCAGTTCCATGGAATGCCAATCTAAACAGGGATGTTACAGGAAGGATTGGTCATCTTGATGTTGTTCCACTTTCCTACATACATGTGGGATGAGCTAAGCTTTGTTTGTAAAGAGAGTAATTTGAGAGATACTTGTGTATCGGTGTGCGACAGGGTGGTGTGCTCTTTGTATTTTACTTCTATTTGTATTTTTCTTTTAAGAAATCTACTCAAGTACTTGTTTTTTACATGCCTAATAATATTTGTTTTTAATATTGGTATTTCTAATATTTCTTCTCTTTTTTTATATTCCTTCTCTCTTTTTTTGTTCAAGTGTTTTAAAGAGGTTGTGCTTTTTCTTTGTAATACTAAGGCCATAAGGTTAGGGTAGAAGTGGAGGTCCCTGGATTTTTTTAGAATATACTTGGCATTTATTTAAAATTATGCTCACAAAGAAGTTATTTCCTTAGATTGTATAGGAAATCTTTCAGTTTGTTCCAATTCCTCAGAGTCCATGAAGACCACCTATGCTTGGTGGTTCTTTTGATGGTTTTGGGATGAAGGGAGAGAGATATTGTCTTGGGAGGATATTTATGTGTTTGTGATGGTATTTAAAATTCTGCTTTGTATGTATAATGTAATTAAGAGTGTTTCTGGGATGTGGGATGGTTTCTAACTGAAGAATGATCCTTTGGGGATTTGGTATGATTCTAATCTAACGATATATGCTGTGTGGCAGCTGTGTAATGGTCTGGGGATCTTCTGTGGTCTATACGGCCCTTTAGCGCCTGTACCGGGAGGTCAGCTCTGGTATCTGTGTGAAAGTGAAAATTCAATAACTAATCTGTTATTGATCCTGTGTGCTCGAAACTCTGTGAGACACTTCTGATAGTAACTGATGACTTCTCTGAATTTATTCAGGTCTCGAACGATGAGCCTTCAGTGGGAAATGCAATTTTGATATAAGCAAAGCGCTAGTGAAGCCAAGGAGTGATTATTACTTAGAGGGCAAGAAGAACTGCTTTATCTACTATGTCCTAAGCTAGTTCTTATACAAAGTTACAACTCTAGTGTGTTATGAATGAAAGAAAGAAATAAGGCTCCTTTGGGATAGACGCATTGAGGTCCCATGCTATACATATCACTGCATCGCGTATTTTACTCCCCATTTCTGATCAGTAACCTCTGAAAATGCTTGAGGCTTCCCTTTGGTATGTGTTCTTGTTGTTCTAATTATTCCATTGAGTCCAGGGTGCTTCTATCAGTTCCAATGCACCAGCCAATGTCTGTAGTCGCATGTATGCACCCCTTCCACTCCTGTCTCAGCCTCTGACTCCTCTGGTCATCTTGCATATCATTTCTATACCTTCCACCTCTTATTTCTGCCATGACCACTGTCTGCTTGTTCCATGGTTGACCCTGTGAGTCCTTTCCATTCCTTCCATCCTTTAGCCACCTGGGTGCTTCCCTGCCCTGGGACCAAAGTGTCATGCCCACATAGTATCTAAAATGTTCTGTAGCTACGAGAAATAAAGCTATTGGTCTAGTTTCTTTTGGGGATTGTTGGTATAAGTGTCTACTTGGATTCTGGGTGCATATACTGTGTAGGGGAGTCTGTGTTATTTTTAACTATTTGTTTTTCTACTTTTCTTCTATGTATTGTATATAAAATGTAAAACTGGATGTTTTATAACATATAATTCCCATTTTCAGTTGGATTTGTTTTGAAATCGTGGAATTAATAGCCATAGGTTGATTTTCCAAAAAAGATAGGGTCTCCTAATCAATATGTGGTGTCAATGTGTGTTTTCCTGAGGGGAATATTTTTTGGACAAGAGATATTGGGGAATTGTTCATAGTGTCATTTAGTTTCTACCTGATAATCTTCCAGGTTAACAGTGAAGAGAGATTGGACATATGGTGGCATTTGTATAATAGTATAACTTGAGTAGGTGTGATAGTTTTTTCTTGGTAAATGTGGTGGAGGTTTCAATTGTGTATTCGCTGTTATTAAAGCACTTGCTGAGTTCTTAAATTGTATTTGAATTATTTTTGGCATGAGTCTATTTTCTTTATTGAAATTTATTACTCTCATTTCAAAGTCATGTATCTATAGATGGAATATCTTTCGCAGAATGTAATGAACTTGCATTAGTGCTCGTTTGATCTTTGTCTGTGCTATAGAATTTATTACTGGTTAACATTTGATTTTTGTGAGGTTTTTTTTAATTATACAAACATTTTTGTTTGGGAGGGTCTTCATATTCTTCTAGAATGCAAGGGCCCACTATGATATTGGTATTTTCATCCATAGAGTCCCTGTTGTTATTGTAGTAGAGAATTGGATATGTGGTGTTGTTGTTAGTGTAGTACTCTACTGTTTTTGAAGAGGAAGTGGGCATATTTCTAGTAAGTATCTTGATTGTAGGGTAGAGGGGTTTCCTACCTTGATATGACATGGGGTTCAGCAATTAGACTTGTTTTAAAGTTTTTAGTAGTTGATTATGTAGTTTTATCATATTGTCAGTGCTATCTGTCAACTTTAATGGTTAAGCAAACTCCTGTTTGAGGAAAGTTCCGATGAATTTTAAACTCCTTTATTGGACTTTATTCTCAGGTAAGTTGAAGACATTTTGCTAGTTGTGAAGTATTCCTGACTTAAGATGATATTAATATCAAACTTGATTGTATAGGTATGATATTTGGTTGTATTAGGCTCTTTCATATTAGTTTAATATTATTTTATTTGGTGTGTGCATTTTCTGTATTTCTGAGACCCAGTCAAATAATTGTTCCAATGAGTCCCCAAAATGAATTGGCTGTATCTCCATGGAACCATCATCAAAATGCATAATTCTTGATTTCATACATAGACCTTAACAAGACCTCTCTTACATACACCAACATATTGGCTCTGTTTGCCCTTGTTGTGATGCTATGTGACCATGAAGCAGAAAGTGCAAAACATTGGGACAATTTTTGTCACTGTATTTTGTTTAGTGAGTCTGCAGACTATTACCAGAATAGAAGTGAACCCCAAGGATGGAGGGAGTTGTTTGATGAAATCCATTGAGATGGAATTCCATGGTCTCTCAGGGATTGGCAGTTGCTTCAGGAAGCCATAGGGTTTGTGTCACTGTGATTTGGAATGCATACATGTGGTGCAGGATTTGCAGAAATTGACAACCAAAGTTTGAAGGCTTGGCCAAGTATATTCTTGGTTAATGAGAGCCAACATCTTGTTTAGGTTGAAGTGACCCAAGAGTATATGATCATGCTTATACTGTATGCAGTACTCTTAATCTAAGATTGTTAGTTTTAGGTATGTACATATATTCAGTTATCCAGTTGAAGAAAACCATCTTCTGTCTGTGTGCATCTTAGGCTTGGTTTCACTTGAGAACCAAGATGTTGCAGTGCTATAAGATTTGTAGGGAGTGTGGATAGGATGTCAGAATGAGGTGTCTCAGAGCCCATGATGATGCTTGCTCATAGTGTAGGGATGAGAAATTAAGTTGCTTGAAGTGATTCTACTAGTTGAGTAGTCATATATATTAGCTGAAGATTCTGTGGGTTAATGGTACCATAGTCACTGCCTCTCTCTTTAAGGTAGATATCCCATCATCTAGTTAAAGTGTTGGGTTTTATGCTGAGTTTCCTGGGACAGAACCAAATTGTGAGGTTGATTTGAGATAGATGCTCAGACAAATGTGCCTGCTGATGGGTCAATACTTTAGTAGAGAAGTACTCAAGGTTTTTGTGGTCAGTAATAATGTCTATCAGTTTAGCAGAGCCTTCTAGGTAGTGTCACCAACATTTGAAAGCCTCAAAATAGCTAACAACTCTTTGTCATGCACATTGTAATTGAGCTCCAGACCTGTAAAAGTTCAGGAGTGAAAGGCTACTGGATGAATTTCACCTTTGGAATCTATGGTGGAGAGAATTTCAGGTAGAGCATAGTCAGATGTGTCAATCTCCACAACCAATATTTGGTCAGATTCCCAATGCCAACATTTGTCAAAACCTTACTTCAGACCCTCTTGCTCAAAAACACCTCAGTTCCACCAAAGACCCTAAGTGGAAAACCAGTCAAGATGGTTTACTACTCTTTGATGGACAAATGTCAGGGGACCACCTGTTTCAATTCCTGAACTGATACTGAGCAGATCCATCTGTACCAAGGGTTACCAAACCAAACCACACATTCAAATGAAAAGTGCAACAACAGTCACTCAGTCCAGATATGAGACATCCTGAACCAAGAGGCTGAGGTATCAGCCTTAGTACTGTAGTGCTGGATACAGATTGTGGGGTCATCATACCTTCAGGCCCAATTGAGGGGTAAGGTATGCTAAGGAAGCAGGAAGTGGACAATGGGTATATAGGTTGCATAGCTCACTAGCAAGGGACCCTAAGTTTTCCTCTTAGGATTTCCCCCTTACTAGGTGAGGCTCTACTTCTATGTACACAGTCTAATATACTTAGGATTTACCCCTTGCCAGCCTTGGCCATATGACCTCAGTAACCTTGGCAAGTGCTTCAGGGGTTGCCCTTACATTAGGAAAACTTCATCCAATAAGGACTGGGAGTTGCATCATTGTATAACCATAGGTGACTTCAGTTTGAACAAAAGCAACTCAGATACCCTCACCTCACTCACTTACATATTCCCAGACTCCCCCTTCTCTATAACTGCAACAGCCTCAGCAATGCATGCACTACTGAGTTCCAAACCTGAGATGGATGCTGACAAGCACTTCCAATGGTTAGAACAAGAGTTGGTGGCAAACCAAGTGGCTAATGCTGAAATCAGTAACACCTTAAGGGCAATAATGCAGAAGTTAGAAAATGAGCCAGAAAGAAAAGAAAGAGAGTTCCTTGACCCCAAAGATGACCCAATGCCTAGCACATGTGATACCCAGCCCCTCACTCTCAGCTGCATCCTGAATTAGACCGGCATCCCCCTCAGACTTTGATGGTGACTGTGACAAAGGCCATGCATTCCTCAACTCCTGCAGCATCTATTCTTCAATCTGGGGTGATCACTTCCCAAACAATCAGGCCTGTATCTATTGAGCCCTCTCCTTCTTCAAATCTGACCAAGTGGCTTGGTTCACTAATAAGATCCTCCAAACCAAGAGGTCTGGCCAAGCCTACTACCTGGATTAGAACACCTTTGAGGCAGACTTCATCAACTGCTTCTGCCAAAAGAATGAACAACTCTCAGCCTTCATGAAAATTGGAGGGATGAGGTGGTACCAAGGTGTTAAGTGCGTGCACAACACACCCTTGGTTCGGGTGGTTCAGCTCAGTCCAATGAGCCGAAGACTGATGTGGCATTGGCTTCAACGTTCATGTGTTGCGCCTATCTATCTGCTGAGCCACTATATTTTGGACAAGGCTCAGCTGGTGACCGAGGTTGTTGGAACCGAGCATTGGACGAAGGGACTTAAGAACTAGAGGACATATGTCTAACTAAGTCGATTATCTGAACGAAAAATACATACAGATAATAGGTAGCTTATATAGGGAAAGAGAAACATTTAAGATATGCAACAGGGTTGCATTAAACATGGAAACTAGGATGAGGGTATGTGGAGCAAAAGTACTAGAAAGAATGAAGGCAGGCATGCATGCCCCTACATGTATCAAAGGGTACCAAAGCGAAGCGAATGAATGAAAAGGATAGAATGGAGTGAAGTAGAACATAACTGAGCTGAGCCAAACATGATCCTAAGACTTGTAAGTTAAGGACTAATGGAAGGACCTCAGTCGTTGCAACCGAGTGAACCAAGGCTCGGTTGATCATACTTTGACAGTACCTCCCTCTTAACGGCTGAGCCCACAAAGCCGGTAAGCGGAGTTGATCCTATTAAGGTTTAGAACACCTATTTGATGTAATGGATCATTGGGGGTTAGCACTTTTGATGTGTTTGCTTCTTCCAACCACCACCACCCTTACCATCATTCCAAGCCACACCCCGCTCTTCCTCCCAATGGGCTACAATACCAATAAAGAGGTCCGGCAAATGGAAGAACGCTGTGCAAAGTGGCAACAAGATCGTGAAGAGAAGCTTCGCAAGGAGCGTGAAGAAGAAGAGTGGTAGGAGCAGGAAGAGGCTGAGGAGTGGGCACAGAAGCAGAAAGAGGCCAAGGAGGAGGAGGAACGTAAGAACAGGGAATTGAGGCAAAAGTTGGAGCAGGAGGAAAGGGAGTGGCAGGCGAGGAGCGTGAGCGAACCAAGAAGGCTTGGAAAGTGGCCACAGTAGAACCACCGGCTGAGGCTGCAGACAAGGCGGCTGAGACAGCAGCAGCGGGGGCTGCTATAACAACCCCAGAAGTTAACAACCCCAGAAGTAACATTGGCCACACTGGCTGATCCGGCCAAGGCAAGCTGAACTGTCCATGCACAGAAGGTGCATGAGATGTTGAAGAAGGTGGTCCTGAGGCAGGGGCAGAACGCTGAGCCGGGATTGAGTAAGGGTGCATGGGTGTCAAAGTACGATCTACCAAGCCTCAGCTCTCTCGGCCACAACGACCAAGGTCCTTCCATTAGTCCTTGACCTACACGTCTTAGGATCACATTCAGCTTGGCTCGGTTATGTTCTACTTCACTCCATCTTATCCTTTTCACTCACTCGCTTCACTTCAGTACCCTTTGGTACATGTATGGGCATGCATGCCCGCCTTCATTCTTTCTAGTACTTTCACTCCACATATCTTCATCCTAGTTTCCATGCTTAATGCAACCCTGTTGCATGTCTTAAATGTTTCTCTTTTCCTATATAAGCTACCTATTATCTGTATGTATTCCTCATTCAGATAATCGACTTAGTTAGACATACGTCCTCTAGTTCTTAAGCCCCTTCGTCCACCGCTTGGTTCCAACAACCTCGGGCACTAACCAAACCTTGTCCAAAATATAGTGGCTCAGCGGATAGATAGGTGCAACGCACAAATGTTGAAGCCAACGCCACATCAGTCTTCGGCTCATTGGACCGAGCCAAACCA